>JAENPR010001357.1:0-167572 GCA_018135685.1 Themeda triandra | reverse complement strand
ACAGGTGCATCATCAAGATTTAAAATAAATAATCCATTCACAATGGATGCAAAAGCCACAAACATATCATTCTTTGAGATAACACAACCATTGTCTTTACTCGCAAATGAATAACCATCCTTCATCAAACATGAAGGTGACACAATGTTTCGACTTAAGCTAGGAACAAAATAACAATTATTCAATTCCAATATAAATCCTGAGGGTAGGTGAAGTTGCATCGTCCCGACGATCAACGCAGCAACTCTTGCATTGTTGCCCACGCGGAAATCAACCTCTTCTTTCTCCATGCTCCTACTTCTTATCATTCCCTCCATCGTATTGCAAATATGAGCAACCGATCCAGTATCAAATACCCAAGAATTGATATAAGAGTTAGCAAGGAAAATGTTTGTAACATAAACAACAAGCGTTTGAGCGAGAGTACCTTTACTACCACCGTCCTTCTTCAAGGACGCCAAGTACTGCTTGCAGTTTCTTTTCCAGTGACCTTCCCCACCACAATGAAAACATTTAGCATCGGTTGGTGGTCCAGCTTTGGAGGCGGGCGGAGCCGGCTTGGAGATCTCATCTTTAGCCTTGCCCTTTTTCTTCCCCAGCCCTTCTTTCTCTTAAAGTTAGGCTTGTTCGGACCGCCAACACTTGTCCACCACCCTCGCTTCTTAATGTCACCTCTGCTGTTTTCAGCATGCCACACAACTCATTCAAGCCCCTCTCCGCCCCATGCATATGGTAGTTCGAGATGAAGTTTCCATAGGCCGGGCGCGAGATGAGAGAATGAAATCGCAGCCAACTCTGGGCCAATTGGGAAGCCTAGCTTCTCCAATCTCGAGTGTAACCAACCATCTTGATTACGTGTGGCCCAAATGCACCCTCTGCTAGCTTGGTTTCAAAAATGCCTTAGAGACATTGAACATTTCGAGTCCTAGCTTGAGTTTGGAAATTATCCTCAAGCGCCACGATCATATCATTCGTTGAATGATTGTTATCGAACCGCATCTCAAGCAGATCGGATTCCATACATGCAAGCATAAGGCAGCTTATCTCAAGATCAGCATCACATGCTTTCTTGTAAGCATTTTCTCAGCAAGATGCATGCATAGAGGCTCATCCGTAAGGGGTTGTCTAGATAATCCTCCTTTTTCTCATTTACGAGAACAATTCTCGGATTGCGGATCCAATGCATAGTTTGTTCCATTCAACTTATCTTTCTCAAGAATCGAACACAAAGTAAATGGTTGCTTAGAAGACGCCATTTAATCTACAACAAAAGTAATGCAAAATACTAAGACAAAGTATCCATGATAGAGTAAATAATATCAAATATAATCTACTCCCACTAAAATCAATATCCCTCGATTGAAACTTAGTGATTCAAGACCCACAACTAGCCAGTCGACTAGTGAGCTTTAGCATCACCGCTAGAAGACATGATAGACCAGTAAGCATCTCTTTGCTAATCATATCGCATATGACTCTTGTTGCTGGATAGTATCTCTATGCTTGGGTTACCAACTTCTTATGCTCCAAGGTCCCTAACTGTTAGGATGACCTCGTTCAAGCAACCAAACCTTCTGCAGTAAGTATTCGATACGAACCTGTCTAGTCAAGGAAAATCGATGGTACCCTAATTTCATAGACCCACCACCGATTGTACAAGACAGCGACAGTGTGTTGGCGGTCCTTATCGACAATTTTATACCGCCAATTAGACATGAAAAAGGGTGAATTATATATTCCTATAGGAATATACATGTACAACTAACCCAAATCCACGTGCACTAGGAAATATACTGTCATTGCAGGAATCATATAAAAGTGCAGGGATTAAACATCGAAAAGGCGCTTTCTGGAAAGCGCCAAACCACCCCAAATGGAGATGCGCCACCTCGGGACCCAAAATGGGCCAAACCACCTCAACACCGAAGCCCACTCACCTGGGGAGGCCCACCGGCCAAGGTCGGTCAGGGGGAGGCGGCACCCTGGCGCGCTCGCGCTAGGGGCGCACTTGCGCCCTCCCCTCTGCCATGTGGGGCCAACCGGTTGGAGGCGGTTCATTCAATGCTGGGGAGGGCGGTGCGCTGGTGGACCTTCCTTCTTGGCGCCCGAACCGACCTCCTCACACATATAAAAGGGGAGATGAATAGGAATTCAACACATACATTCATTTGGTCTGTCTCTCCCTCACCTCCACTTGTTCCTTAGCTTAGAGCTAGTAGTGTTGGAGCTAGGAAAGCTACCAAGGAGAGCTTGTCTCCTAGGAAGAAGAGATACATCTTGGTAATTATCTATGGAGTGTTCTTCCTTGTTCAAGTTCTTGTACATTATATATTGCTTAGTGTATGAACTAGAGCATAGTCTTGATCATGTTCACGTTGGTGCATATGAACTAGAGCCTAGTTCATGTGATCAGTTCATAACATGCTCATCCCCGTTCTTCATCGTTCATATGTTCTATAGGATTAGAGTCTCTCAGGAGAGTGGAGTAACGGTTCGATGTTCTTTTGGGTTTGCCTATGTTCTAGCTCGTCCATCCGTAGGGTGGGAGTCCTGGGGGAGCATAGGTAGTTCCTTAGTATGCGGGCGTGGTGTCCGGATACGAGGGGGCCTTCGAATATGACGGCATGCCACGGTTGAGGGGTAGGCGGCAGGTGGTGACAGCCCTGTTCGTCCCTTGTAATCCCCCACGTCCATATGTCGTGTAAGAGTTCGTAAATGCCTCTATCGGCTGGCAGACCAGCTGCGGGGGTCTCCCTGTTACTTTAGGCTCTGACTAGTCTCTAACTCTGTATAACATGTGACTTAGCTAATATACACCTAGCAGTATACGACCAACCAGCTCCAGTAGAGGTATTCTTTATTCTTTCCATTTCTTTTACTCCTTATTTCTCTTTAGCCTTGAGTGAAGACCAAGTGTGTGTCCACTATCCTCAAATTACCGTTTATCTTACCCCTGCATAGCACTAAGGCTCATTTCGATGATGTGAAGTACCATATCCATGTGCTAGAGTTATTTTACACCATGCCTTCCTTTGGGAAAATATAAATAACGATACCCTGACATACTTCCAGGTGAAATGCTACAATAATAGATCCGTGCGCTTGCGGATAATATCTTTAGAACACGACTATCAAGCGTTTCTTGGCGTAACCACTGGGATGTAACAATTCTAGTGATTGCATTAAGAAATGCCAACAAGCATTTCTGGCGCCGTTGCCGGGGAAGGCATTGGTTAAAATAATCTAGCATGGCATGGATATAACTTCATTAGAAATAGTCCGAGTCTATGCAGGCTAACTTTTATGTTTTCTCCTGTTGTGGGTGAAAACAGGATAGTGTATGTCCGATTTCTTCCTGCCAGACAATTTCCATCCAAATCCGGAGGCACTCCTAAGGAAGAAGAAGCCTAGAGCTACTCCTTCTTCTGCTACTCCGTCGGCAGTCGAACCGGTCATTCCCGCACCTTCAGCGACCATCCCAATGGCTCAGAAGACTCTTCACGAATTCTCCGTCCCCGCTGTTGCCAACGCACTAGGCCCGTTGTCAACGTGTCGGACAAGAACTTTGAGCCCAGGACTGGCCTGATCACCATGGTGCAGGGGATTCCATTTTGCGCACTCCCCAATGAGGATGCTAACGCTCACTTGCAGCGTTTCTTGGAGCTCTGTGACACTGTCGTCATCAAGGACATCGAAGCTGACGTCATCAGGCTCCGGCTGTTTCCCTTCTCCCTTGTGGGGAAGGCGAAGCAGTGGTTTTATAAGGACAAAGAGGCTGTGAGCACATGGGACAAATGCTCCACAGCATTCCTTGCGAAATTCTTCCCCATGGGCAAAACAAATGCCCTGAGGGGAAGAATTGCCAATTTCCAGCAAACGCAGATGGAACCCATTCCTGAAGCTTGGGAGAGGCTCCAAAGCTTCATCCTGGACTGTCCTCATCATGGGATGGAGGAATGGCTGGTGCTCCAAAACTTCTACAATGGGCTCATGCCCATGTCAAAAGGACACCTCGACGCTGCGGCGGGAGGCGCATTTCTATCACTCACTGTTGATAACGCTACGGCGTTAATCAACAAAATGGTAGAAAATCAAGCTTGGGGGGAAGAAAGGGCCCCAACCAAGCAACAAAAAGGCACGCACCCCGTGAAGGAGACGGAGGCGCTGGCCGCAAAAATAGACCTGCTCCTGCAAAAGTTTGACGAAAGAGCCGCCGGAGATACATCCGACACTGTCAAAGTCATAGAATCTCGCACAACATGCGAGGTCTGTGGCAATGACCGACATTCGGGGAATGATTGCCCCGAAACCCGTGAAGAAGCTTCATACATCAACAACGGGTATCGTCAACAGCAAGGAGGCAATAATGGATGGAACAATTAGTCCCATCCACAATATCAAGGTAATTCGAATTACACTTCAAATTACAATTCGAATCAGCCTACTCTCAAAGATTTAGTCCTTGGCCAAGCAAAGATCAATGAAAACCTTACCAAAAAGATGCTGGCCAACGACAAAATCTTAGAGAGCATTAGTACCAAGATAGAAGGTTCGCCTTCTGCTGTCAAGAATCAGTTGAGCTTTAACAAAATGATAGAAAGACAGCTAGCTCAAATTGCTTCTGATGTTCCTGTTGATCCTAATGGTAAAACATCGGATCAAGCTGCTAGTGCTTTTGAAAATGTTAATTCTGTGACCACGAGAGGCGGTAAGGCCACTCATGATCCACCATATCCTAAATAAGCAGCCAGGAAACAAGTAGCACCACAGCAAGAAGAACCTTCATCATCTGAACCACAAGGCAAGGCAGAATCAGGGACAACCCTGGATTATCCAGATACAACACATCTGCCATTCGGCACAAGAACAAGAAAACAAGCTGTGAATGATCAGTTCGCTCAGTTTGTTGAGATGGTCAAGAAAGTACATGTGAGCGTCCCGCTCATGGACGTCTTACATGTACCTTCCTACGCCAAGTACATCAAAGACATCATCAACAACAAGCGACCACCGCCATCCACGAGGCGTGGTCAAACTCACGAAAGAATGTAGCACAGCAATCCTCAATGCCCTACCAGAGAAGAAGAAGGACCCAGGATGCCCCACTATCACTTGCTCCATTGGAGGACAACAGTTTGACCACGCACTCTGTGATCTTGGTGCCAGCGTCAGTGTCATGCCCAAGACGGTATTCGATGAGCTAAATTATACAAGGCTGTCACCAACAACGATCACACTCCAATTAGCAGACTCCTCCTTACGCTACCCAGCGGGAATAGCTGAAGATATTCCTGTGAAAATTAGAGGATACTTCGTCCCAGTGGATTTCATGGTACTCGACATGGAGGCCACCAAAGAATCACCACTCATATTGGGGCGGCCACTCCTCAGTACCGCTGGAGCACAGATTGATGTTGGAGCTGGAGAAATCCGGTTCAACATCAATGGGAATGAGGAGAAGTTCCACTTCCAACCACGGAAGACGGAGGAGTGCAACATGATTCGCATCAAGTACGAGCCAACCACAAGAGAGGTCACAGAAGTTGAAATCCGACCTCTTGGTGCGAATCGAATTCCCAACATTATCTGGGAACGGAGGCCAGAGCGGAGGCCAGAGCCGCAGGCCAAGAAAATTACAAAGGGTGCCCAAGAGCCGAAACAAAAGAAGGGGCGTAGAGCCCCCAAGAAAGAAAGAAAGAAGGCTCTGCAGAAGAAACAAAACCAAAGATCATCCTGCGCACCCCTATGACAAGAGGAACAAAGGCAAAGCTCCGGCCCAAGAAAGAGTGGAAACCAAGGTAAAACCAATCCCACTCAAAACCTCTGGGGACCAAAGTTGGTCCCTAAAGAGGAGACAAAGGTGTTGAAGGCGGAGAAAGTACAAGCAACTCCAAAAGAAACAGATCAACCACCATCCTGTTGGGAATATGCCCTAGAGGTAATCATAGAGATGATGATATTCCGCCTGTATCCATGATATGTAATGTGTCCATTGAATATCCATTAAAGACAACTTGTATTGATTGGCAATTATGTGAATTGTTTGTGGAACTCTTTTACTTGTATGGTTATTCTATATTCGTCCTCGGTCGGAGTTCATGTGAGGACACACATGAATATTAGACTAGCACATTATTAGTTGATGACTATGTTTCACAAGTCATGGACATGGAGATGTCGAACTAATAATGTGGGCACATGTATGACATGTAGGCCGGATCCGACCCGACATGAGATTGTCTCTATACACATCATATACGTTATGTCCTTCGACTGAGATTGTTGTATGTACTCGAGATGTGTATCGACTTACTTAGGGACGACAAACGCTACTCCGTTCTTGGGTAGTTATAAAGGATGTCTTCGGGTTTGTCGAGAAGCATGCTTTGCGAGACATAGACAATCAAGATGGGACTTGCCCCTCTCTAATGAGAGTGATATCACTGGATCACTCAAGTGATTGGATCAACAAATGCATGGCCGTGCTTGGGTTAAGTGTTAACCCACGAGTTGAACCAAATATCATGTGGCAAGGGAGTAACTTGTATATGGTCGTGGTGGTTCGTCGATATGATCATTTGCGTGCACATAGGAGTTGTCATGCCTTGCTAGAAGCCGCGGCCTATTGGGCGAATAGGAGTATTCGGCCCATGTCTGTGTGTGCGTGAACCCACAGGGTCGCACGCTTAAGGGGCCGGAAGCCTGATTCGGATTCGATCCGAATTAGACAAGGCTTAGGGTTACTAATGGGAATCCAACTCGGGAGCACATTAGGGACGCCTATATAAGTAGAGGGGAGGGGCGCGGCTAAACCTAATCCACACCTTTGGCAGCCGCCGTCGCCCTCCACGCTCTCGCCTTCGCTCCTCGCGGACCTAGCAGTCCGGAGGCGCATCGCTTTTCCCTCGTACGTGTGTGACACCTCGGAGGTGCTGCATCTGGAGCACGAGGACGAACCGCACGAACCGCAAGTGGTGGGAGAAGTTGCTGGACGACCATGCAACTGCACGGCACTGCTGCGACGCGTTCGACTACATCGAGTCATCTTCCGCTGCATCTGCGCGTCTAGTGGTAATCCCGTAACCTGTACCTACAGTAGATCCTGGACGATGAGGTAGAAAAAGTTTTGTTTTCTGGCTAGCATAGCACCCTCATAACCCTACACATCCTCACCAATTGTCACCACACCACCAAAAATGGTGTGGAGGCCCAAGCAGGCATCCCTGTCTACCTCTCCTGAGACGGATGCCTCATCATCAAGCTCAAATTGAGCAGGAGAAAGTCTCGCTTCACGGACTATAAACTGTGAGCCCTGACCGACAGGATAATCGGTAAGTTATCTTTTAAATAAGTATTTCATTTTAAGTTTACTTAGTCTCGTCAAATAAAGTTCTATCTTGCTATCCATATTCCCGCTTAGTTTGATGTTTTGGAACATGTTCAAGCTTAGCATGTTCCATAGACTCGTAGCTTGAGCATGGTGCTTAGGTTGCTAGTCTACCTTGGTCAACTTTTGTTGATCATTGAGATAGATTGCTAGTAGAAATATTGGTAGTATGCTATGAGCTAACCTTGCGGGATGGTCCTCAATCATAAGGAAGTCCTGACGACAGACTCAAAATAAAATAAAATAATTTGCTACCTCAGAATAATTTCTTTTAAAGGACCCCGTTTCCAAGCAAGCTTGGGGGAGGACCCCCAATAAGAGGTATGTACGCATATATAAAAAAAATGCTTCATCATTTCATATACATATGCGTCTTAGAAATATTTAATTCAACCCTTGTTGAAATGATGAAAAGTTGCTCTGTCTTGTGACTCGCTTGTACCTTGTTTATAATCAGGCTTTCTCCTAAGTTTGAGTTTATTGGCTAAAATGTCTTATCCTTGAAAACTTGAGCTTAGTGGGTTGCATAGGCTAGATCCTGTCTAAGTTATTGCCGGGTATGATATAGTGCCACGGGCAACGCTCTGACTGCTGTCCGAGTGAAAACATGATTTCTGGAGTTTTATTTTCAAAATTATCAAAACAAAAAGTTCCTCAATGATTTTGAAATACCTACCAAGGCCATATGACGTAGCTGTCAATTTCATACAAAACCCAGTCGTCATATACTGCTTGATCACCAGAAGTCTGTAACCTCCACGAGATTATGGTCTTACACTCACGATTGAGATTCACTTGCACCCACCAAAAAAATTTGCCGACCCATACACTGCGGGTTGCGCAACCTAAACTTTTCATCCAATCCACCCAAAAAACGCCAACTCTTGACCCTAGAGTTGTGCACCTTCTTCGAAATAAAGCATGCCAACCCTTACACTGAGGATCGCGCATCCCTCATCTATCATCCATCAAAAACTAGTCCTCGTTCTTTCATCATGACTCCTTCCCGCCAAAAATCTTCATCGCATCGAAAGAGAGTATTGGGCATTAGCATCTCTTAAAAAAAAGAGAAAGAAAAAAAAAATGATGATGATGATTGCCAAGGGGCAACAATAAAACTTCAAAGTAGACAAACGGGAATCCCGAGTCTCTAGTTCAAAAAAAAAAAAAAAGAAAAGAAAAGAAAAGAAAAAAAAAAAGAAAAGAAAGAAAAGAAAGATCTTAGTATTTCAAATCAAGCCCACACTCTCTTAAATTTCCTTCCACCAATAAAGAGGAGTCATGATGCCTGGAGTAACAAAAACATTTAGAGATAGGAATCATTCACCCTCACACACTTGCACAAATCTTAATCAAAGTGTATGGTCTTAATCTTCGGATGGTTCATTCCTTGACTTCACCAACTCTATGTGATCCAAGCATAGGCACCTTTCATACCTGCCCAAAACTCCACTCTCAGCCATAGTAGTATGATAGATCGGTAAGCATCTCTTTGCTAATCATATCGCATATGACTCTTGTTGTTGGATAGCATCTCTATGCTTGGGTTACCAACTTCTTATGCTCCAAGGTCCCTAACTGTTAGGATGACCTCGTTCAAGCAACCAAACATTCTGCAGTAAGTATCCGATACGAACCTGTCTAGTCAAGGAAAATCGATGGCACCCTAATTTCATAGACCCACCACCAATTGTACAAGACAGCGACAGTGTGTTGGCGGTCCTTATCGACGATTTTATACCGCCAATTAGAGATGAAAAGGGTGAATTATATATTCCTATAGGCATATACATGTACAACTAACCCAAATCCACGTGCACTAGGAAATATACTGTCATTGCAGGAATCATATAAAAGTGCAGGGATTAAACATCGAAAAGGCGCTTTCTGGAAAGCGCCAAACCACCCCAAATGGAGATGGGCCACCTCGGGACCCAAAATGGGCCAAACCACCTCAACACCGAAGCCCACTCACCTGGGGAGGCCCACCGGCCAAGGTCGGTCAGGGGGAGGCGGCACCATGGCGCGCTCGCGCCAGGGGCGCGCTCGCGCCCTCCCCTCTGCCATGTGGGGCCAGTCGGTTGGAGGCGGTTCATTCAATGCTGGGGAGGGCGGTGCGCTGGTGGACCTTCCATCTTGGCGCCCGAACCGACCTCCTCACACATATAAAAGGGGAGATGAACAGGAATTCAACACACACATTCATTTGGTCTGTCTCTCCCTCACCTCCACTTGTTCCTTAGCTTAGAGCTAGTAGTGTTGGAGCTAGGAGTTCGTAAATGCCTCTATCGGCTGGCAGACCAGCTGCGGGGGTCTTCCTGTTACTTTAGGCTCTGACTAGTCTCTAACTCTATATAACATGTGACTTAGCTAATATACACCTAATAGTATACGACCAACCAGCTCCAGTAGAGTTATTCTTTATTCTTTCCGTTTCTTTTACTCCTTATTTCTCTTTATCCTTGAGTGAAGACCAAGTGTGTGTCCACTATCCTCAAATTACCATTTATCTTACCCCTGCATAGCACTAAGGCTCATTTCGATGATGTGAAGTACCATATCCATGTGCTAGAGTTATTTTACACCGTGCCTTCCTTTGGGAAAATATAAATAACAATACCCTGACATACTTCCGGGTGAAATGCTACAATGATAGATCCGTGCGCTTGCGGATAATACCTTTAGAACACGACTATCAACCCTGGCGTTTCTTGGCGTAACCACTGGGATGTAACAATTCTAGTGATTGCGTTAAGAAATGCCAACACAGTGCAAGGTTTGGGGGAGCATGAACTCAAACATTACTGAGGGATCGTTCTACTTTACTACCGCACGAATGTAGACAAAAACATTATAGCATGTGAAAGTAGAACATAGTAAGAACGGCATAAACACAGATATGACTTGGTATAGCCCATTGTTCTTTTCGAGATCTCCATCTCTTCAATCTGTTCATCATGGTGATCTCCATCTCCACGATCCATGTATGCCATCCTTCAGTGATGAATCCGCCATGACTAACTATCACTAACGCCAAAGCTAGTGAATTAATGTTGACACAAAATGTGGCGCACTGTGTCTCACACACAGCAAGCCGGAAAGCCTAGCTTCAATCGGGTGCCCGAGCGTCTGAATCCGGAAGCGTGCCAGTCGATTTGACCTGAAAATCGACAAGGGATAAAACAGTAAGATCATAAGCTGGAACGTCTTTGGGTGAGACCAGACAGTTCCATCTTTACGGCCCCGAAGCCACTTACGACGACACATAGCTATAGAAGCTATCTCGCCCAGCAGTTGCGGTTCATTCGGCTAAAATAACATAAGCGATGTAAACGAACGAACTTGCCGAATACGGTAAACGAAGACATGTTTGAACAAGATTAAATTATCAAAGCATATCAAACTACATCTCGGGTTTAAAGCATCATCAAGCACTAATAATTAAGGATAAGTAACTTATAAATATAAATCTACTAAACAACACATGCATAGGCTACTCCAACTAGTCTCGCCGCACGTCTAGCCTTCATAAACCCGTCGAGCATAAACCCAAGCAAGCTAATCCACCGCATGATACCACTCGCTATGAATTTACACCACCCCTTACTACTAGATCAATCCACCGCATGATACAATCTAACAAAAGAGCTAAAAGCACGTAATTACCTAACAGATCTATAAATACTCGCTACATGTATAAGCATAACCGTATCGGCAAGATTGCCGAATCGGGGTCCATGAAGAAGGAACAAACAAGTAACATGTAAAAGGAACCTATCGATTAAACCGATCTCTAGTCCACCGGATGACTAGCTCTAGAGTAACCCAAAGACACATCATGCCGCACGGTACCCGGTCTGTCAAGGCTTATCTACATCTAACGTGAATGAACCCACAACACGTAACAATCTAGATCGATCTAATTCGGCTATATGAAATTGATCTACTTGATATCGAATAAACATGAGATTATGACCAAAAAGCCGAAAAGAGCATCAAACTAGATTGGGCAAAAGAGTGTTGCAAATAAATAAACATTAAATAAAGCATGCAACACGTGATAACTTAATGAATCTATTAGATCTTGCCAAATCTAAGAGAGCCGATAACTATCTTTACTCATGTCTTAATCCGCCGCACGATACAAGGCACAAGCAAAAACTTCCCATCATTAAGCTTAAATCCGCCGCACGATACTAAGCAAAACGGATGAGACTACTTGCATCATAATCTAAATCCGCCGCACGATACTAGACATGATAGCAACGTTGCCGGGACTTACGGAGGTCGACGGATCGATTGGCCCTCTCGAAGAACTCGACGACACGACTAAAGGACTCGAAGGGTGGCACATAGCCGGTTGTATTGAATTGGTTGTGAACCCTTATTACAATGGTCGAGGGCTTATATTTATACCCTGGACGAAACATGAGTCCTACATGCTTACGAACTATCTAAACAAAATTGGAAAGACAAAACGCGCTAACTCTATCCATAATCCGAGTCCTTGACCATCACGACTCCTTCCCTTTTCGATCGACTTCCCTTTCCTTTTTCCGCCTTCAAACGAAGCGGTTGCCGACCGCTTGGCCATTTGCCGAACACATGGAAATTAGCCGACCGCATATGCATTTGCCGAATCTCTCTCTCTGCCGCCTGCGGGTCCACCTGTCATATTCCTGACCAAATTCTGATGTTAACACATGCCCCCTCAATTTCGAGATAAAAGGGTTTTATTTCGAAATTGACCACAAGCGCCTTTCTCCTAGGTCGAACCACCACCGCAGCCGTCACTCCAAAATCAAATCTTCTCGCTTAATGGCGGCGGAGTCTTCAATCGGCTCCATCATGGCGACGGGGACCCAAGAAGAGCTCTTAGAGGTAACCCTACTTGTTTTATCCATTCGGCAACTTTTTGTAACCAGCTCCTAGGCGCACTCCTTGATTCATTCGCTCCATTTTTCTAAAGGAAATGAAGAACGAGATTTTAATCTCCAATCTTGCGTGTCCCGGTTCATTCTTTCTTGGTCCACGGGGAAATCCTAATCCAAGGGAGTTCATTGAAAAAGAAACCACGAGAATCCCTTTCAAATCTAGGATCGCTCCCCAAATCAAGGTGAAGATCCCGGATACAAGTCTTGTCGGACATATGGAGAGGCTGCATCTTCAATCATCATTGATTTGGACCTTCATCTTTTCAAGATCTTCTACAAGGGCTTCCACCACATGGTTTGGTTCCCTTTCGGGGAAAATGAAGATCTAACTCTTTCTTGCGATCGGTTATGAATCGGGCTGCATAGATGATGACTCTAAGGACATCTACAATTCCTTCACCAAGCCACATGCTTTACCGGCAGAATTTCATCATGGCCGGTTGATAAATTCAACCTATGAATTTTACAATCCTAATATGGTCGCCCAGGCAACTTGGACTTGGTCAAGGCCCCCAAGGCCATACTTTTCGACATCATCAGGCCCAGAGAGTCATTAACAGACATCACCGAGGCCAATAATGTTTTTAATCTTGGGTCTAATCTCCCAACATATGAACCCAAACCCTTGGTGATAATCGAAATAACTCACTCTTCATTTGACCTCGGTGGAAAGAATGGCACTCTCACATCTTGAGCACAAGTTCATCCTTTGTGCCAAGTTCTAATGCCTTCATTTACTTCTGACGAGGAGGTAAATTTCTTTATAGCTCCTTCCACTTTATACATCTTCCTCGTGCTTAAATATCTTTATGAACAGGATAATGCTCCTCCAAGCCCTCCAAAAATTTTATATTGGCAACCTGGCCCCAAAGCTGCTCTGGGACATGATGCTCCAAGTCTGACAGCATTTAACAAGATACACAGAGGTGCGGTCTTTGAAGGACCTCAAACGAAAATCTACAGCTCCTCCTATCGGTGGCTCTTGCTATCCCCAAGAAATCAAGATCAAAGAAGGTAAAGCCAAACCCTCGGTATGCACATCCTTGACTTTTTCATTACCATCCGCAAATGTACTTGTGCTTATGGCTTTTGATAAACACGAGGCCAAACCCCAAAGCCCCGACGGGGTAGTGAATTTGGACAACTCTTCGAAACTTCTACGGCCAAGCAAATGCCAATGAGTCACTAGCAATCTTGGTATGTACTCATATTTGTTACTTTCATCTTTTCGTTCACACACCAATCTTATCTTATATTATTCGGATAATCAAGGAGGAATAGCGAAGAAACTTCTCCTCATCGGGCGGAGTGATCAAGCGGGTGATCAGGGAGAAGTAGCAGAGAAAAATCCTCCTCACCGAGATCAATGAACAAAGAGAGAGCGAAAAAGAAATTCCTCTTCATCGGTCGGGAGACAACTGAGAAAAATCTCTTCCCCCACATGTGCCGACTCAATACTTCCGACGATTCTCGACAATTCAAGATATATCAACGAGTCATGACACTGTTATTCCTGGAATGGCAACTGCATTAGTCACTCAAAGTCTTGATGCTACTCGGAGGCTATTGATCAAGTTTTTGCCGAAGAGGTATCATCTTGATCTTTCTCAATCATTCCTTATTTGAATCAAGTCATTCGGCTAAAATAAACTTTCCTCCTGTTATCGTGGTAGTCTTGCTCTTCAACGGCCGCTTTTCTCTTATTGCTTTGAAGAGTTTGCCGATGATGATGAAGTCTCTTCCAATCGGCAATTATCATCGAGTCGGTTAAACTCGAAGGCCATAATTTCATTCTTGGAGAGGGATATTGTTGACACGGCTCGGGAGTCGACAAAATAAGGGAAATGGCGAGCCACTTGACCAAGAGCTCCTTCGATCTCAAGGACGCCATAAACGCCTTATCTCATCTTGATGATCATTTTGCCGTTGTGAAGAGAGCACATAAGAACACATCGACAAGGCTATCTTGGAAACCGACAAGGTAACCGGAGAACACAAGTTAAGGAGCTCTACTCGAATTTAAGTCGGCCAAACAGGTCTTGGGACACCTTGGAGCCGGAGTTGCGAGTATGAGAGATGAAAGGATCGGGCGCGGCTCGGTTGGCTCAATTGGACACCAACATTCAATCTCATGAAGCCAAACTTGCTACTCGCCACCTCTTGATTCGGCCAAGACCAAGATAAGCTCCTTGTCAAAGAGACCAAACAAATCAAGAGCGGGCTATGACGAGATCCAAAATTCTGAAGTTGAAGATAAGAGAGCCCTTGACGAGGTCAACAGAATCAAGACTGACGCCCTGAATGTTATTAACTCTTATTTGAGTGTATAAACCTTTGGCTTGTATGATGACATATGTAAATATTGTGCTCCGAATGTACCATACTTCTTCAACATTTCATTCCTTTTGATTCAATATTTTGTTTTTCTCTTTCTTCTCTGCCTCTGTTATCATTCGGCTCTTCCAATCACGACTGTAATCTGTGTGTTTTAACCGATCGTAACCACTGCTGCCCCAAGTGCTTACTTTAGCCGAATAGCTCTCATCAGCTATTTAGCCGACCGAGCGTATGGCAACCGAATCGTCAGCAGTGATGGGCTCGGCCCAACTCAACATCGGCCCATAGGTGTGAAAACCCTATCTCGTCGCTTGGCTTTCCCGCAGTCTCACCACGGCTCCCCACGTTCATAAATAGGACCCGGTCGGCTCCCACCATCATCACAACCAAGCACAAGCGGTTGCTATCATCTCTTCCACTTCCTCTTCCACCTTGATCTCGAAAAACCCTCACCACCACCGATGGCGGCGGCGGCGATCGTAGCAAGCGTCACCGCCCGGGACGAGGCGGAGGAAGCGGCCGGCGCCGGCGGTGAGATCTTCAACCCCTTGAGTTGTGCTGATTGATAGTTTTTACCCGATCTGAGTCTCTGCCCCCTTGCGGTTGTCTATCTTCTTGATCCGTTTCAGGGCCGTCGGGAACACCGGCGACTATGTCGCCAATTTCCGGAGGCACGTCGCCCCGGCTCGCGCTCCGGTCTCGGCTTCTGCCTCTGCTCCCGCTCCCGCGGACGTGGCGGAGGGAAGCAACCGCGGCGGCCGTCGCCTGTAGTAAGGAGACAACTTCTCCATCTTGTTTGCGGTTTCTCCTTATTTAGCCGATTTTGATTGAACCCCGTTTGCAGGACGGCGAGGATCGGCACCGGCCAATGGCGTTTCTGGCGCCGGCCGCGGCGTTCGCCCGCCCCGCCCCCGGCTCTCTCCGGCCCGACTCCTGCTCTGCTCCGGCGCCGGCTTTACGCCTCGGCTTCGTCGGGGTACGCTTCCTCGTACCGCCCTATATGGGACAGGAACGACGAGGAGATCCGGCGTACACCCGCTTTACGCCGCCGCGTACCGCCGCGAGAGGGACGAGGCGATGGAGCTTCTTGGTGAAGAAACCAAGAAGTTCGGGATCGCCCAGCTGGAGTGGGAGGACACTTGCCGGCAGATGACCGAGACCATCACCAGTACTTGTTCTTCTGCCATTGCTTGATTTCCGTTCATTCTTGACCTGTTTACTCACTGTCCTGTTTTGTTTTTCCTTTGCAGACCTCAACGCGGAGCTGGACCGCCTGAGGTTGGCGGCGACGGCGGCGGCCAATCACGTGAACGCCCAAGGGGCGAACGTGGCAGATCGCCTCGAGGCGGTACCTGGTCAGGTCGACCAGGTCGCCCTTCACGGCGTGCGCCTCGGCACCGCGCTCGGCCTGGCGGGGATGTCGTCCTGGACCGGGGACGACTACGCTCCGATGCCGACCGGCTTCCGGGGCGGGCTTCCCCATGAGGTCGACGGCATCGAGGGCCTCCTGACGGCGTACGATGACCACGCCGACGCCATGGCCAACGCCACCAACCCGGAGTCCGTCCTCAACAAGCTCTTCACCGAGGAAGAGGAGTAGCTTGTATTAGGACTGGCGCGGGTTGTAAATAAAAACTTTTAAATGAAGAATGTTGGCCGTCTGCTTGATCTTATCTGTCTTTGCTGCAATGGCGTTCTGGCAATCGCGTTCGTTCCTGCGAATTTTCTTGCCCCTTAGCTGGCATTTCAACTGCAACACTTTTCCCGAACGAAATTTTCCCGAACGCATAACGTCGTCTTAGCCGATTAGATCTTGGCACTGCTCCATGACTTGACATTTTGTAGCGTAGCTCTTCAATTCTCTTTATCTTCTCCCGATAAACCTATCAGCTGAGAGATAATATCAAACTGTTCACTTATACTTTAAAAATTGGCTAAAGGCGATACAACTGCATCGGCTATTTCTGTTCTAAAGACGATACACACGATATCGGCTATTTTTGCACTAGAGGCGATACAATAATATCGGCTATTTTTCTCCAACTTCTTCCCTTTGTTCTGAAGGCGATTTTATTCAATCGGCTATACCACGTTTACGTCATAGTCACAATTAAGATCCAACTTCGATACTTGGATAAAACTTCTTAAGGTATCTGCCATTGATGGCTCTAGTAAGTTCTTCTCCAAATAACGTTTTCAATATATACGCATTACCAGGTGCACAACTGACAACCCGAAAAGGTCCTTCCCAATTTGGTGACCATTTGCCAAATGTCTTATCCTTTGTACCAATTGGCAATATTTTTTTCCAAACCAATTCTCCTTCTGCAAATTGCTTAATTTGAACTCTCTTGTTGTAGTACTTGGCAACACGCATTTTATTCTTCTCGATGTTCTCCAAAGCTTTAAGACGAATCAAATGCAAATCTTCTAATTCATCCATCATCAAATCCTTATAATCTTTTTCTGTCAGGTCCTTTTGTAACTCAACTCTCCTTGATCCTGATTGCAACTCCCAAGGCATTACAGCATTATGTCCATAAACCAACTCATATGGAGATGCTTGTGTGGATCCATGGCAAGCCATTCGGTAAGCCCACAATGCTTCATTAAGGACCAAGTGCCATCTCCTTGGTTTCTCATCAATCTTCTTCTGGATGATCTTGATCATGATCTTATTTGATGCCTCTGCTTGGCCATTGGCTTGTGCATAATAAGGAGAAGAATTATATAACCTTATCCCCATGCTTTCGGCAAAGTCACAAAACTCTGAAGAAGTGAACTGAGTCCCCTGATCAGTTGTAATGGTCATGGAATCCCAAACCTATGAATTATATGCTCCTTGACAAAACGACCATATTTTCGATGTGACTTTTTCAAAGGGATAGCTTCAACCCACTTGGTGAAATAATCTGTTGCCAGCAACACAAATTTGTGTCCTTTGCTAGATGGAGGATTGATTTGTCCAATTAAATCTATACCCCATCCTCTGAACGGCCATGGTTTGATTATTGGATTCGGAAGCGAGATGCGAGTGCTCTTTGAACATTACCAAATACCCGACAATCTCGACACCCTTTGTAATATTCAAAGCAATCCTCCAACATAGTCGGCCAGAAGTACCCTGTCCTTCTGATTATCCATTTCATTCGGTAAGCCGACTGATGTGCACCACAAGCTCCTTCATGAACTTCAAACATAATCTTCTTAGCCTCCTCTTGACTCAAGCACTTGAGCAATACTCCATCTGTAGACTTGTGGTACAACTGATCATCAAGAAGTACGAATTTAAGGGCTTTATACCTGAGCCTTCGGGAAACTTTTTGAGATGGGTCTTTCAGATAGTTGATAATGTCACTTCTCCAGTCATTACTTATCTGATCAGAATTGAAAGCATCTTCTTCTGCTGCATAGATTTCATGATTTTCCCGATATCCAGAAGCAGCTTGAGCTAATCTATTTGCTCCTCCATTGTGCTCTCTGGGTATATGATGCAAAGCCACTACTGAAAAACTCTTCAAAAGTTCCCGACATTGCTCATGATATTCTTGCAATATATCATTCTTGCATTCATATTGCCCCGTCGCCTGATTGATCACCAACTCGAGTCACCAAATATTTCGATAGCAACGCTTTCACTTCTATTAACAAGCCCTCTAAGCAAAGCCTCATACTCGCTTGATTGTTAGTGACGGGATATTCAATTGAAAAAGCAAACTCAAATGTCTTTCCTCGTGGGGATATCAAAAGAATACCCGCACCACCACCTTTGTCACATGATGATCCATCAAAAAATAATGCCCATGGGGCAATGTTCACCATATCAACGAGATAAATCACGATGTTGAGTAATAAAATCGGCAATTACCCGTCCTTTCACTTTGCTTTTGCCGACTCATACTTTAAATTAAACTCGACGGTGCTAGTACCCATTTGCCGATTCTTCCATTTAAAATTGGCATTGACAACATGTGTTTAATTACATCAAAACTAGATATCACCACACATTCAGCATTTAATAAATAGTGCCGAAATTTGGTGCATGAGTAACAAACACACAAACAGAGTTTTTCTATAGCCGAATACCTTGTTTCGGGATCTAGCGGTTTTCGGCTAAGGTAAGCTATTACCCTCTCTTTTCCATCAAACTCTTGCATAAGGGCCGATCCTATTGTTAAGCTATCGGCCGCTACATACAAATGCTTGAAAGGCTTCTCAAGTTGTGGAGGTACCAACACCGGTGGTGCCTTCATATATTGCTTGATCTCATCAAAAGCCTTTTCTTTGTATGTCACCCCAGAGACAAATTTCGATCCTTCTTGAGCTTCAACAATGGAGAGAAAGGCAATACTCTTTCGATAAATTGGATATGAATCTTCTCACGAAATTGATCTTGCCCAGCAATGATTGCAACTCGTAAGGTTAGTTGGGGGCACAACTTTGTCTATTGCTTCCATGCTCTTTTTCCCAACTTCTATCCCTCCTTTGTGGATCAAGAACCCCAAGAATTCACCAGCCGAGACTCCAAAAGCACACTTATTTGGATTCATCTTTAAACCATGTTTCCTTGTGCACTCCAAAGTCTTCCTTAAATCGGCTAAATGTCCTTCATGGTCTCTGGATTTGACTACCACATCATCAATGTAAATTTCCACAATTTTGCCGATCAACTCATGAAAGATATAATTCATGGCTCTCTGATAAGTTGCACCAGCATTCTTTAATCCAAATGTCATTACTATCCATTCAAATAACCCAATGTGGCCAGGACATCTGAATGCAGTCTTTGCAATATCTTCAACTCGCCATGAAAATCGATTGTAGCCGACATTGCCATCCATAAAGCTGATGACTTCATACCCTCTGCTGCATCCACTAATAAATCGGCCACTTTGGCATTGGGTAACTATCCATGGGAGTAGCTTTGTTGAGATCTCTGAAATCTATGCATACTCTCATCTTCCTATTCTTTTTGTAGACAGGTACTATGTTTGAAATCCACTCGCATACCTGCATGGCCGAATAAAGTTTGCTTCAATCGGTCTTTCAACTTCTTTCTTTACATCGGCCAATACCTCCTCTTTATAGATTTTTCGTGGAGGTTGTTTGAAAGGACGAAATCCAGGTTTTATAGGCAACTTATGTTCAACAATTGATCGATCCAATCCGGCATTTACGCAGGTAATCCCAAGCAAAACAATCTTTGAACTCCTTCAGCAACTCTATTAATTTCAATTTATATTCGGGTCTAAATTTGCACCGATATACATCGGCCTTGACTTTGTATTATCACCAACATTGATCTCTTCTAACTTGTCGGCCGACATGAAACCACGACCCGGCTTGCCTTTGTTGCCATCGATTGGATTGCCCATTAAAAGTTCTTTGTCGAGCCGATTTTGCTTGGATCGGCCGTTGATCTCTATCGAACACATTGACAGGACCTTCTTTCCATTTCTTACCCGAAAGGCAATCTTGTCCATCGTACTCCCTATAAGCGAGGCTCGGAAGTTGCAACACTCACTTGAATCATCGGCTTGAACAATCTCTACATCATCTCCTATCCACTTTGAATAAGAATTTGATGCATAGTTGAGGGTACACACAATTAGCATGGATCCAGTCCCTTCCAAGAAGCATGCTATATGCCCCCTTGTCATCAATGACAAAGAAAGTAGTGATCAAAGTCTTGGATCCAATCATCGGTTCCACATGTCTTGCTCCACGAGTATCGAAGCATTGCCTGACAAAATTTCTAAGGATCATGTCGATCTGCAACAAATCCTCACTTGTCATACCAAGCTTTACGAAAGTAGCATAGGGCATAATATTGATAGCAGCCCCTCCATCAACAAGCATCTTGGTTAAAGGCTTGCCATTGACATATCCCTTCGGGTATAATGGTTTTCGGATGACGGTTTTTAAGCGGCTTGTCAAAGACTCGCTTTTGCCGAGTCAACACAAGTTGAGCCATCGAGGTCTCGGCATTCGGTTTCATCAAAGTCTCGAGTACACTTCATCTTGAACTTCTTGATCTTCGGGGGCTCTAAACTCCAATGGGATAAAGAACACCATGTTAGTATCAGCCGAAGGACCCTGTCCATCATCTTTTTTCTTAGGACGCCACACTTTGGTTTCTTTTCGGCTAATTCACGCTTCAGCTCTTGATTCCTCAAATGCTTTGAACTCTTCTCTTCTGGCTTTTCCTCAAACCGGGGAGGGCACCATTGACCTCTTTGCCACTGTATGAGCTCTCTTTCGCATTATGGGCACTTTGTGAGCCCAAGCTTGGTCTCGCAAATCTTTTCCTCCGATGTCCATCAAAACTGTTTATTTTTAGGCGCCGATCGTTCTCGGAACTTTCATCCCAAGTCTATCATGAACGGGACGGTTGACTCGAGATTGCTGTACTGCGAATATTGATCACGCATTCGGGGCAATTGTTCTGGCGGGCAACTTCAAGCCTTCATTCCAACGAAGAACGAAGAAGGAACAGTTCCAATGCGACTGCTCTTGTTCTCTCCTGTACTCTTCTTGTTCTCTTTGGCGCACCTCTGCCTCATATCTTCGACGCTCTACCATGAATCTGCGTTCCTCTTCAATGTACTGCTGCTCCTCATCATACTCCATCTCCTTTTCCCTCTGCCACTTATTCAACAAGTGTTGTGCTGTAACTCTGCGCTTTGGCTCAGCGTGTATTCGGCAATTTCCCTTAGCTGCATCTGAAGTCTGACCCTTCTCAGTTCGGCTATTTCTGAACCGTACTTGTTGCACTTCCTCCTTGGTAACTTGCCGATTAGGGTCAACAAGCACCACTCTCCTTGGCTCTTTCGGAGGTCGAACCCTCATCTTTCCCTTTTCCTTGGACTCACCGGCATCAATCATGCCTATAGAGAAAGAGACCATGTTACGAGGAATGGGTTTTTGTCTACTTTCATCTTGCCATCAAATCTCGAGGTGTCCATCTTGAATAGCTTTTCGAATCTTTACTCGAACACTCGGCAATCATTGATATGATGAGAACTTGTATCATGAAACCCACAATACTTCTTATCCTTTACCCCTTCAGGGCGCAGCATAGGATGTCCTTCTGGCAGTTTGACGCGTCCCTCCTGAATCAGATACAAAAAGAGCTTATCCTCGCCTTCTTGACATCAAAATCATAAGATCCCTTTTCTTTGCTTCACCCATCGATGAGTGACCAAAGTAGGCTCTTTTGTCCGGTTCAACTCTGCAGCCGACTACTTCATCTTCATCTTCATATTCGAGATGCTTCTTCTAGAAATCCACGATACATGTCAACGGTTGCCTTGTTCTTCTGAAAACGAGCATCTCTCCCGAACCCTTGGGCTTGATTGCTCATTGCTTTGTCAATTTTTGTGCAAGCTGTCCAAGGTCTTCAAACTCCATGCCGAATAGCTTGTCTCGATATGTGGCGGCATGCCCGCAATGACCAATTGTGCGAGTTGATCATCGGGAATAGTCGAGAAATAGCACATATTCTTCGCTTCTCGAATCTACGAAGATACTCCATTGGTGTCTCGGTAGTCTTCATCCTCATAGCCCAAAGATCAACCATCTTCTTTTCATTGGTTCCCGTATAAAAGTATGAATGGAACTTTTGCTCCAATTCTGCCCATGTACCAATGGAATTAGCCGGCTGCGATGTAAACCATGTGAAAGCCGGCCCCGTCGAGACATAGGAAAATATCGATCCTCCAAGCTTCATCGGCAGCGCTTCTCCAAGTTGCATCGGATATCTCGCGATATGCTCAATGGTACTGGTGTCATCCCGACCGAGAGAACTTGGTCGATCCGTTGGTGGCTTAACTCTTGGTGGAAGAGCTACCCTATTGTACCATTCTAGGAAAGGAGATTTGTATGCATATGTCGATGCTTTGGTTTAAGGCCGAATTGATTCTCGCATCATATCGGCCATTACGCTTAGGAGGACATCATTTGCATCTTGCGCTCCCCTGTCTCCTAGAAGGCACTCTGATGCACTCCTGTACCACGGATTCGGCAAAGCATTCGAGCACCGTAATCGTGAATTCATTGTACCCATCTCCATAGACACTCTTCTGCAATCTATTTGCCAGGGGAGATCTTGTAAGCGGATGCGGGTATATCTGTTGTTGCACCAAAAGCTACTTGGCCATGAGTTTGCTGCTCGGTCACGGGGAGGCTTCTCTTTTTCATCATGAACAGCTCCATCCTTGCTTGTACCGATCATCTCTCCTCTCCCCGTTGGCTTCCCGAAGATTCTTGAGTGTTAAAGTAGACTGGTCCACAAGCTCTCCAAATCTTTCTTCAAAGCGCTTGTCAACTTCTGGACCAAAAGTATCGGCCATGATTTTGCGGAAGGTGCCCGAGAAAAGTTGTGTTGTGATTCAACATAGTGTCTCCCACGGCTTTGTAAATGGCTCCAACTACCCTTTGCATCTCCTCCTCGTCGGTAACATCGAGGCCGACCGGCGAGAAGAACTCGTGGCGGTGATTGCTTGACGATCACTCGCCACTCTTGTTCTTGGAAAAAGACATCGACATTTCTGCGATCTTGTTCCATTGCTTGCTCTACCATCGGCGTTGCTCGGCTGCAGGCTCGTCCAAGGTCACGTTCGAACGTGATCGTTGTCAATTTCCGATCCCATCCTAGGCGAGAAGTGGTCCCACCGAGCGTGCCAAAAAGTGTGTTGACACAAAATGTGGCGCACCGTGTCTCACACACAAAGCAAGCCGGAAAGCCTAGCTTCAATCGGGTGCCCGAGCGTCGAATCCGGAAGCGTGCGGTCGATTTGACCTGAAAATCGACAAGGGATAAAATGGTAAGATCATAAGCGGAACGTCTTTGGGTGAGACCGCACAGTTCCATCTTTACGGCCCTGAAGCCACTTACGACGACACATAGCTATAGAAGCTATCGCAACAGTGCGGTTCATTCGGCTAAAATAACATAACCGATGTAAACGAACGAACTTGCCGAATACGGTAAACGAAGACATGTTTGAACAAGATTAAATTATCAAAGCATATCAAACTACATCTCGGGTTTAAAGCATCATCAAGCACTAATAATTAAGGATAAGTAACTTATAAATATAAATCTACTAAACAACACATGCATAGGCTACTCCAACTAGTCTCGCCGCACGTCTAGCCTTCATAAACTGTCGAGCATAAACCCAAGCAAGCTAATCCACCGCATGATACCACTCGCTATGAATTTACACCACCCCTTCTTGCGATCAATCCACCGCATGATACAATCTAACAAAAAAGAGCTAAAAGCACGTAATTACCTAACGAGATCTATAAATACTCGCTACATGTATAAGCATAACCGTATCGGCAAGATTGCCGAATCGGGGTCCATGAAGAAGGAACAAACAAGTAACATGTAAAAGGAACCTATCAGATTAAACCGATCTCTAGTCCACCGGATGACTAGCTCTAGAGTAACCCAAAGACCTGCATCTGCCGCACGGTACCCGGTCCTGTCAAGGCTTATCTACATCTAACGTGAATGAACCCACAACACGTAACAATCTAGATCGATCTAATTCGGCTATATGAAATTGATCTACTTGATATCGAATAAACACGAGATTATGACCAAAAAGCCGAAAAGAGCATCAATCTAGATTGGGCAAAAGAGTGTTGCAAATAAATAAACATTAAATAAAGCATGCAACACGTGATAACTTAATGAATCTATTAGATCTTGCCAAATCTAAGAGAGCCGATAACTATCTTTACTCATGTCTTAATCCGCCGCACGATACAAGGCACAAGCAAAAACTTCCCATCATTAAGCTTAAATCCGCCGCACGATACTAAGCAAAACGGATGAGACTACTTGCATCATAATCTAAATCCGCCGCACGATACTAGACATGATAGCAAGGTTGCCGGGACTTACGGAGGTCGACGGATCGATTGGCCCTCTCGAAGAACTCGACGACACGACTAAAGGACTCGAAGGGTGGCACGTAGCCGATTGTATTGAATTGGTTGTGAACCCTTATTACAATGGTCGAGGGCTTATATTTATACCCTGGACGAAACATGAGTCCTACATGCTTACGAACTATCTAAACAAAATTGGAAAGACAAAAACGCGTTAACTCTATCCATAATCCGAGTCCTTGACCATCACGACTCCTTCCCTTTTCGATCAGCTTCCCTTTCCTTTTTTCCGCCTTCAAACGAAGCAGTTGCCGACCGCTTGGCCATTTGCCGAACACATGGAAATTAGCCGACCGCATATGCATTTGCCGAATCTCTCTCTCTCTGCCGCCTGCGGGTCCACCTGTCATATTCCTGACCAAATTCTGGTGTTAACAATTAAAATTACATAGTCGCGGATAGTATCATCACAGATTGGCACGCAGGCCATTACATTAATTTTGACAATATCTATATGGCTCCAGCCCATATTGTCATCCTCATGACGTGCAAGCCATGAATTAATTACATACATGCATCACATACACATAAGGGCTATACCAGTCACGAAATCCTGCAAAACAGAGTTAATCGATTCGACTACTAAAAGTAAATCGTGGAAAACCCTATCTTGCGGACCTTATTTCGCAATTCTAATCTCATCGAATCCGACTTAGTGGGATTCGGTTGGTTCCATCTTGAAATTCTCTACAAGTTTCGTTTAAGGATCGTCTCCATCCGAGTTACGGTTCAAAAGTTACGGCTGTTTTACGAACAGAACTTTTCTCGGCAACTCGGCGCCCGGTGGCTGATCCAATCTGCCACCGCCGCGCATCACATGCGCTCGGCACTTGACCTAGGGTTCAGTTCGATCAATCTGATTGATCTCTAACTCACCGTGACTGGATTTACATGTATCACTTAACTCGGATGACGGAATTCCGACCGGTACGAGTAGATCGTTACAAGACCAACGCGGCAAGACCATGAACCAAGATCGGAAACTCATCTAAAACCGCGCATATCACATATGCAATATCCAGAACCTGTAACAACACAGTATAGAGATTTGATACCACTGTAGGGCTATGAGGGTGCTACGCTAGCCGGAAAACAAAACTTTTCTACCTCATATCCCAGGATCTACTGCGAGTTATAGGTTACGGGATTACCACTAGACGCGCAGATGCAGCGGAAGACGACTCGATGTAGTCGAACGCATTGCAGCAGTGCCATGCAGTTGCGTGGTCGTACAGCAACTCCTCCCACCACTTGTGGTTCGTTCTCGTGCTCCAGATGCAGCACCTCCGAGGTATCACACACGTACGAGGGAGAAGCGATGCGCCTCCGGACTGCTAGGTCCACGAGGAGCGAAGGCGAGAGCGTGGAGGGCGACGACGGCTGCCAAAGGCGTGGATTAGGTTTGGCCGCGCCCCCCCTACTTATATAGGTGTCTCTCATGTGCTCCCGAGTTGGAGGCCCATTAGAAACCCTAAGCCTTGTCTAATTCGGGTCCACCCCAATTAGGCTTCCAGCCTCTTAAGCATGCAACCCTACGGGTTCACGCACACATAGACATGGGCTGAATACTCCTATTCGCCCAATAGCTGACAGCGGCCTCTAGCAAGGCGTGACAACTCCTATGTACACGTAAATGATCATATCAGACGAACCACCACGACCACATACATGTTACTCCCTTGCCTCATGATATTTGGTTCAACTCGTGGGTTAACACTTAACCCAAGCACGGCCATGCATTTGTTGATCCAATCACTTGAGTGATCCAGTGATATCACTCTCATTAGAGAGGGGCAAGTCCCATCCTGATTGTCTATGTCTCATAGCATGTTTCTCGACAAACCCGAAGACGTCCTTTATAACTACCCAGTGACGGAGTAGCGTTTGTCAGTCCCTAAGCAAGTCGATACACATCTCGAGTACATACAACAATCTCAGGTCGAAGGACATAATGTATATGATGTGTATAGAGACAATTTCATGTCGGGTCAGTCCAGCCTACATGTCATATATGTGCCCACATTATTAGTTCGACATCTCCATGTCCATGACTTGTGAAACATAGTCATCAACTAATAATGTGCTAGTCTAATATCCATGTGTGTCCTCACATGAACTCCAACCAGGGACAAATATAGAATAACCATACAAGTAAAAGAGTTCCACAAACAATTCACATAATTGCCAATCAATACAAGTTGTCTTTAATGGATATTCAATGGACACATTACATATCATGGATACATGCGGAATATCATCATCTCTATGATTACCTCTAGGGATATTCCCAACAGATAACCCTTATTCTTATGAGGTGTGAAGAAGCTTGCCCTTGGTTCAAACCGAGATATATATTCTAGGCATGTGATTTAGATTTGGCCATAGTTGATTGGCTTGTTTCTCTCATCTTATACACCCTTGTTGGTGATTGTTGACAAAGGGGGAGAAAGAAGTCACAAAGAGCAATGGAAGGGGATCAATTTTTATGATATGACCCAACCATGAGCACACAAATATGGGGAGCAAGCTCATAGACTATTTGTTGCATATTGTGTGTGCATACATGATGATATGGAGCATTGCAAGCTAAATTCAATATTCATGCTTGTTTGGTGTATTGCTAGTATAGAACTTGTTTGATGAAATGAAGTACTAGCATGCATAGGTGGCTTCTAGACATAGAGTTTCACTTGTTCAAAGTACCTTGCTTCTAATATGATCTCATGAGGTATTTTGAGTTTTGATGGATGTCTAGATTCCCATGGTGCTACGGAAGGTTTATTATCGTACTCTGATTGGTATCACACTTCAAAGGTCAATTCTATAAACCTTAGTACCATTTTGGTTGTGGTAACTCTCACACAAGTTTCATCTATGCATGTGTGCTTGAAAATCGACCAAACATTTGATGCACACATGTAGGGGGAGCTACCACTACCAAAACCGAAATTGAAATGCTTGTCCAATCCAAGATTCATGATCAAAATGTCTTGGGCAAGCAATTCAAGTTCATATTGAATTCAATTTCCATATCTTTGTGAGTTTTATGAAGGGTTGTCATCAATTACCAAAAAGGGGGAGATTGAAAGATCCGGTTTGGTTTTAGTAATTAATGACACTCAAACGTTGCTAATGCTTTGATCTAAGTGTGGTTAGACACATAGCAACGTGACGATGGACATGGAGCATGGTGATCATGATGATGGACAAGGTGGACTTGTGGCATGATCGAGCTCCAACGGAGGCAGGCCCATGGAGATCAAGGCGAAGGTATACTTGATAGGGCTTTCTGGTTTAGTGATCAAGACATTTAGCGAGTGTGATCACATTTAGGATCGATAACCGACTATCAAGAGGGGTTTCCTCGGTTTCATTCGCAGTCCTAAGTGCCTCTAGTTGCGACTTTGCATGATGCATGAGAGACTAACTAGAGGGCTAACTCTTGCCGACGTGGTCGTGCTTGTACTACTAACTCCGGTGCTTGAGACGAGGTCTACACTTGGTGGAGTTGGTACTCAAGGCAAGAGGTTGGACTTGGAGCGAAGACAGCGTGAAGAAACGACGAAGTCAGCGCTTTTGCATAGCGCCGGACGCGGCCGATGGGTGGCGTCAGACGCTGGCCGAGTGCCGGACGCGCACCAGTGGCTCCTTTGGAGCGCGGGGTCTTCGGATGCTGGGTGCTCAGCGTCCGCCAGTCGGCGTCGGACGCAGCACCTTGGCGTCTGTTGACATTTCTTAGCGCAGTCACCAAAGATAGATATAAAGTCTATCCCCGGCAACGGCGCCAGAAATGCTTGTTGGCATTTCTTAATGTCATCACTAGAATTAGCAACAACGCCAAGAAACGCCGGTAGGTATTCTGTAACGTTTACAGTATAGGTCCGCAAGCGCACAGAAATACCGTTGTAGCATTTCACCCGGAAGTATTCAGGGTATCGTTATTTATATTTTTCCAAAGGAAGACATGGTATAAAAGAGTCTAACTTGGACATGGACAAGATAACAAGATTGCATAGTGGACCAAAGTTCATAACAGGGGTAAAACTAGATTGGTATTTGATAACTTGACACACACACTCGAACCAAACTCAAGGATAAAGATAAAAGAAAGAATAAAGAAAAACCTAAACTGGAGCAGGCAGCTAAGTCAAGACAACGGACGATCACACAAACATATGCTGGTTAGAGAGATTCTATGTTAACATAGCCTGGTCACTGTCAACTTACTTCGGAGCAGCTGTTCCTTTCCGGTTCTCGAAAAGACTAGGAAGGGGTAATCGGGGTCAGACAGCCAAAGCTCTACAAAACATCTAAGAACTATACTCTAGTTCTAGAACATACCGAAACATCTAAGAACATCTAGAACAAGAACATAAAAGAATAAGAACAACTAAGAACACAACATGGGAGAACAAGAACGTAAGAGAAATCTTGATATTATTCATACCAGAATCTCTCCTAGAAGTTCAAGCTCTCCAACGAGGCTTGCCTTGCTCCAACTACATGACTAAAAACTACTAAAGAAGAAGATACAAGTGGAGGGAGAGAGGCTCTAATGTGGTGTGTGTTGTGTGAGGGGGAAAAGTCCCCTTTTATATGTGGAGGAGAGGGGGCTCTTTGCAAATGCTCCTCCCCACTTGGAAAGTGCCAAAACCGACCTCTAGAGGCGGTTTCGTACCTTCCATGTACAAACCCCCACCGCCATAGTGATTGGGCTGTCGACATGGGCCAGCAGGACGAAACTGGGCCGGTTTGGCCTCCTGGCTGGCGCGGACCCGCCCCTGGCGCGCGCGCTAGGGGAGCTCGGCTGGGCCCCATCTTTTGTAGGAGCGTGGGCCTCATTAATAGCTTTCCAACGCATATTGAATCGCCCAAATTGGAGTTTGTATAAGTGAGATATGGCCCGATTACCCGGGTCTACTCGTGCGGTCCAAGATGGAACTAGTCCGGGTTTTGGGCTTTCTCCAATTTTGATCCAAATTGGTATGTTTTTGTATTTAGCCCTGCCAAACAATAGAAACACCAAAACTCATGGAAATGATTAGTTCAAAACCCTATTACTAAGTTTTGGTGACTATTTTCGTAACAAGTTGGCGGTGAAAAGCATGCAATAAGGAGCGCCAACAAGTTCCCCCACACTTATTCTTTGCTCGTCCCGAGCACAGGCAAGGAAAAAGTAAACATGAACATAGCTGTTTCAAGAAATGAAACCGACATAAAGGTCATTCCAAGTCATTCCAAAACATACCTCATACCTGTGGGATATGCGGAGTGTCTAACAATTCTCCTTGAGCGGTTGAGAAGTGGAATGGCTCTGAAACATAGCCATCTCATCCCATTTTCATATCTCAGTGACTTAGAGTTTTTATGAGATTTTTCAAATAAAGCATAGTTCACATGTACTCGTCAAATGGTGCTCTCGAATCGCTCAAAGTGTATAATTACCTCACCAAAAGGCATTTTTAAGATTGCCTTCTTTCATGACCTACCACTAAAGCTGTGAGTGGAGTTTTGGGTAGGCATACAAGGAATGGCTTACTTACCAATCGTGTGTAGCCGAGTCAAAATTCGAATCATGTTAAGGTTAAAGCCATACACTAGGTTGAGATGTGCAAGTGTGTGAAATGGATGAGTTAATGATTCCTAACTTTGTGATATTTTTGGGTCTCCATGCATCATGACAAACACTCTTTTATTGGTGGATGAAGAGATGAAGAAATATGGGCTATCAAAGAGTAACTAAAATTGTGTTGTTGTTTTTTTTTTTTTCTCTTTTTTTCTTTTTTTTGTCTCTTCTTTTTTCTTCTTTTTTTTTTTCTTTGAATAGGGATCTAAGATTTCCCGTTTGTCTACAAGATTGGAATATCTAAAACTTATTTCTCCTTCTTTTTTTCTTTCTCTTTTTTTCAACTAAGAACATGTCCCATAACTTATTGCCCGGAAAAGGATGAAAGAGAGAAATGTCATGATGGGATGCATGGAGAATTTTTGGCAATCTAAAAGAGGGGTGCGCGATCCTCAGGGTAAGGTCGGCACTTTTATTTGGTGGAATGGTGCGCAATTCTCGGTGTAAGAATTGGCATTCTAGGCGAAAGGGGTGCATGTTGTGCGCGACTCTCAGTGTGAGAGTCGGCAATTATTTGGTGGGTGCAAGTGAATCTCAACCATATGTGTAAGACCCAAATCTAGGTTAGGTTCAAACCGTGACAAGGCCCAACATTTGGTAAGAAGCATACGACAAAAAGGTTTTGTAAACTTGTTGATAAGCATGTCGTATTTGGCCTTGGTAGGTACTTTCAACCATTGAGGAGTATGTGAAAATATGATTTTTGTCATTTTATCAAAAAGAAAACTCTCCATGTACTTCGATAGAAAAGGGAGGTCAATTATGCCAAAACCATATCTCACATCACAACAACTTAGTCAAAATGTTTTTCCTAAAAATATTTCTCCCACAAGCATGAAGGATATGCAAGGTCTAACAATTATGCAGTCCAATCTCATAAAGCTATACTCATATTTACTTTTAAAAATTAAATCCAAGTGTCCGAAAATGCTTTGCGGGAATGAACATAATAAAATCGGGAGCATATATATAAACAGGTGGGGAGAAAGTGATCAAACCGAGTTGTGTGCAAACCCCTCCACCAATCCATGATGTGTTGTGGTGCTCCCTTCCTTCTTTTTTTTTTCTTTTCTTGCCCTTTTTTTCATCTTTTTTTACTATCTTTCTTTTCCTTTTTTTTAAGGTAAAGCTAACATCATCTACTACTTTTTTTTGGATGACTCTTGGTGTGAGTGGGACTTGGTATTCTCATCGTCCTCCCCACACTTGTACTTTTATATAAAAGTCAAGTGTATTGGGTCGTGGTCTTCTTGTAATTGTGTTCCACCCCACAAGAGCATCATAGGTTGTAGTTGATGTCGCTCCATGTTCTCAAGTGTCATATGACCCGTACTCTTCTTGATTTTAACCCGGAATGGTTAGCGACAAGAATACCCGAAGGTGCATACTAACTTGACAACATGCCCTTACTTTTATTTGAAAAGAAAAGATTCTTTTATGATATCAAAACAACAAAATTGATAGAGAAAAAAATAAGTTTTTTTTAATGTAACAACCTAAATTTTTGCACATTTGAAAATAGAGCTAAATTGATTTATTTGTGAATTTATGTGCTCATGAAAACCTAGAGAAATAATATTTTTCATAACATTGAAATTTGTGAATGCATTGTTGTTTTTTTATCTGTGAAGTTTGGATTAAAATTCATTTGTTTGAAAACTGTTTTAAATGATTTGAGAAAATTCAGTTTATTCAATTAAAAAAAAGGGACAAGAATCTCTCCATGCTTCTCTGCTTCCGGCCCGAAAGGAATTGTTTGGCCAACATGCTTCTTCTACTCCAGCACATCGTGGAAGACATGTGGCCTGTTCTTTGTACAGAATTGTCGTCGTCCTCTGGATGGGAACCGAAGTCATCTCCTTCAATTCTCTTTTCTTGGAGCTGCCGAATCTTTCTTAATTCCCTTTTAGAGAAATTCCTTTTTCCTACTAATGCATGCATGGTCAATCTCCTTGAGGCGTGTATGCCATGCACGTATACGTCAAGGACTCTATCTTTTCTATTTATCGTGCATGTCTATAAATAGCTAGCTAACCCAGCCCGTCCATGCTTTTCTAAACTTACGGAAACAAACCGGCTTTGCGACTTGAGTCATGGACGTCCCGTTCCGCCTCGACTTGCGTGTCTCCCACGCCGAGAGCCTCCCATAAATACCTAGTGCCCGCTGCCTCCTCGCCCTACCGATCCCAAGTCCAGCATCGCCTTGTCCTGAGATCACAGTAGCAGCGCCAAGCCCTAGCGCCGCCATCGCCAAAGCTCTCGCGCAGCCTTAGCCCTAGCGAGCTCCACCGCATGCTTTTGGATATCACCGAGTAACCAAAGTGTTGAAATATCTGATCCTAACGGTGTAGCGTGACAAGGTCACGATGGTAGACGTCTCAGGATATGTATAAGATACGGTTCCATGTTTAGATGATGTATTACTTGTGTTGTAAGCAGTCTAGAGATTAGATTAGATTCCATTGTAAACTTGTTGTACAAGATGTAAGCGCCACGCCAGGGGCTCTTCCTGGCTATATAAACATGGAACCGTGACCCCGAGAAGGCACACGTTACAACCATATTTTACATGGTATCGGAGCTAGGTCATTAGTCCAGAAACTTCTCAATGGCGTCGTCCTCCGCGCTACCTGTTGCGTACTCCCTGATCGGCTGCCCGGTCTCGGAGAAACTGGGGAAGAACAACTTCGCCATCTGGAGCACTCACGTCCTCTCAGCCATCTATGGCGCGAGATTGGCTCACCTCTTCGACGAGAAGACGGCGGCGACACCGGCGAAGCCGACCGAGCTCGTCCCCAACCCTGCATATGATGAATGGGTTGGTAAGGATCAGACTGTGTTTAATTATCTTTACGCGTCTGTTTCCAAAGATGTCCAGGTGCGAGTGTCGAGCTGCACCACCCCCGCTCAGATCTGGAAGGAGATCCAGGAGATGCACGCGGCTCAGTCCCACGGTCGGGTGATTAACACCCGCATGGCGCTCGCGATGGCCCAGAAGGGGTCCTCCACCATCGCTGATTTCTTCAGTAAGATCAAAGGGCTCGCCGATGACATGGCGGCGGCCGGCCAGAAGCTCGGGGATGAGGAAGTGGCATCCTATATCCTCGCCGGACTCGATGGATCTTATGATCCAGTCGTGTCCACCATCGCCGGCAAGGCCGAAGCGGTGACCCTCACCGAGATCTACAACCAGCTCACGGGCTGGGAACAGCGCATGGACCTTGTTCATGGCGGTGGCTCAGGATCTTCAGCCAACACCGCCGCGCGCAACAACAACAACAACTCCGGTGGTCGTGGCGGCTTCAAGCGTGGCGGTGGCGGCCGTGGCCGTGGCGGTCGCGGTGGTCGCGGCAACAACAACGACGAGGAGCGTCCTACATGTCAGCTGTGCGGCATCGAGGGGCATACTGTTCTGCACTGCTTCAAACACTTTGATGCGTCCTTCACTGGACCATCGAAGCCTCGCTCTGCGTCCACCGCCACCAACAACTCCTACAGGGTAGACACCAACTGGTACACCGACACCGGCGCCACCGACCACATCACCGGCGAGTTGGAGAAACTCACTGCCCGTGACAAGTATCACGGCAACGATCAGGTCCACATGGCGTCGGGTGCAGGTATGAGAATCAGTCATATTGGTAAAAGTATTGTTCATACCCCTAGGAGAGATTTATTCCTTAACAATGTCCTTTACGTTCCCAAAGCCAACAAAAATCTTGCATCTGTCCATCGTTTGACATCCGATAATTCTGCCTTTGTTGAATATCACCCTGATCATTTTCTTATTAAGGATCAGGCAACGAAGAAGGTTCTGCTTAGAGGGAGTTGTGAAGGCGGTCTCTACCCGTTGAAGTCTAGCCTATCTCCGAATAAAGCGACCTATGGCGTCGTAAAAGCTTCAACGGATAGGTGGCACGCTCGTCTTGGTCATCCGTCGTCAGTCATAGTCCATCAGATTCTCAGTAGAAATCAGCTTCCTTTTGTTTCCCCAATGAATAAAGAAACCGTATGTGACGCTTGCCAACAAGGCAAGAGCCACCGGCTACCCTATCCTAGATCCACTAGCATATCATCTAAGCCTCTTGAGCTTATTTTTCGATGTATGGGGTCCAGCGCCTACTTACGTAGGAAGAAACGCTTATTATTTGAGTTTTATCGATGATTTCGTAAATTTACTTGGGTTTATCTGTGAGAAACAAATCTGATGTCTTCCAAAAATTTCATGACTTTCAAAACCTGGTCGAGCGTCAACTTGATCGAAAGATCATCACTATGCAGACAGATTGGGGTGGCGAGTATCAAAAACTCAATGCCTTCTTTCAGCGCATTGGTATCTCCCATCACGTGTCTTGCCCACACGCACATCAGCAGAATGGTTCTGCTGAACGCAAACACCGGCATATAGTAGAGATGGGTCTATCTCTCTTGTCTCATGCATCCATGCCACTGAAATTTTGGGATGAAGCTTTCATCACTGCCACATATCTCATAAACCGACTCCCTAGTAAAGTCATTGACAACCAAACACCCCTTGAGCGCCTCTTCCAACAAAAACCAGATTACTCCACCCTCAGAACCTTCGGTTGTGCTTGTTGGCCACATCTTAGGCCATACAATTCTCGCAAGTTGGAGTTCCGGTCTAAACAATGTGTCTTTTTAGGATATAGCAACTTGCACAAGGGGTTCAAGTGCCTTGACGTCCAAGAAGGGAGGGTTTATATCTCTCGTGATGTAGTGTTTGATGAGAATGTCTATCCTTTTGCAAGCCTTCATCCCAATGCTGGTGCACGCCTTCGTGCCGAAATTCTTCTTCTTCCACCTACACTCCTCAATCCTAGTCACGAGGATGACAATTCTTTTACTCAACATGATAATGGTTCCCTGCGCACTAACCGTCTGGATGAGCATGCAGGTTCCAAAGAAAATTCAGCGCAAAACGATGCAAAATTGGATGCAAATCATCGTGATTTTATGCAGGTTGGCCTGACTCCCAGGTCGATCCGCCTGTGTCGTCTGCGTCGTCCCCGACAGGATCCACCTCGGATCCGGCGCCTGATCCGACAGCGCCCGCACCGACCGCTCCAGCTTCGCCACCTGGCTCCGCTCCGCGTCGCTCGTCACGTCCGGGGGGACATGTGTTGGGAATATGCCCTAGAGGTAATCATAGAGATGATGATATTCCGCTTGTATCCATGATATGTAATATGTGTCCATTGAATATCCATTAAAGACAACTTGTATTGATTGGCAATTATGTGAATTGTTTGTGGAACTCTTTTACTTGTATGGTTATTCTATATTCGTCCCTGGTCGGAGTTCATGTGAGGACACACATGAATATTAGACTAGCACATTATTAGTTGATGACTATGTTTCACAAGTCATGGACATGGAGATGTCGAACTAATAATGTGGGCACATGTATGACATGTAGGCCGGATCGACCCGACATGAGATTGTCTCTATACACATCATATACATTATGTCCTTCGACTGAGATTGTTGTATGTACTCGAGATGTGTATCGACTTGCTTAGGGGCCCGACAAACGCTACTCCGTCACCGGGTAGTTATAAAGGATGTCTTCGGGTTTGTCGAGAAGCATCTTCAGACATAGACAATCAAGATGGGACTTGCCCCTCTCTAATGAGAGTGATATCACTGGATCACTCAAGTGATTGGATCAACAAATGCATGGCCGTGCTTGGGTTAAGTGTTAACCCACGAGTTGAACCAAATATGATGTGGCAAGGGAGTAACTTGTATATGGTCGTGGTGGTTCGTCTGATATGATCATTTGCGTGCACATAGGAGTTGTCACGCCTTGCTAGAGGCCGCTATCAGCTATTGGGCGAATAGGAGTATTCGGCCCATGTCTATATGTGCGTGAACCCATAGGGCCGCACGCTTAAGGGGCTGGAAGCCTAATTCGGGTTGGACCCGATTTAGACAAGGCTTAGGGTTTCTAATGGGCCTCCAACTCGGGAGCACATGAGAGACGCCTATATAAGAAGAGGGGAGGGGCGTGGCTAAACCTAATCCACGCCTTTGGCAGCCGCCGTCGCCCTCCACGCTCTCACCTTCGCTCCTCATGGACCTAGCAGTCTGTAGGCGCATCGCTTCTCCCTCGTACGTGTGTGACACCTCGGAGGTTCTGCATCTGGAGCACGAGGACGAACCGCATGAACCGCAAGTGGTGGGAGGAGTTGCTGGATGACCACACAACTGCACGGCACTGCTGCGACGCATTCGACTACATCGAGTCGTCTTCCGCTGCATCTGCGCGTCTAGTGGTAATCCCGTAACCTGTAACTAGCAGTAGATCCTGGGAGATGAGGTAGAAAAAGTTTTGTTTTCTGGCTAGCGTAGCACCCTCATAACCCTTCAGTGGTATCGGAGCTTTACTGCATCGTTATAGGTTCTGGATGTTGCATATGTGATATGCGCGGTTTTAGATGTGTTTCCGATCTTGGTTCATGGTCTTGCCGCATTGGTCTTGTAACGATCTACTCGTACCGGTCGGAATTCCGCCATCCGAGTTCAGTGATACATGTAAATCCAATCACGGTGAGTTTGAGATCAATCAGATTGATCGAATTGAACCCTAGGTCAAGTGCCGAGCGCATGAGATGCGCGGCGGCGGCAGATTGGATCAGCCGTCGGGCGCCGAGTTGCCGAGAAAAGTTCTGTTCGTAAAACGGTCGTAACTTTTCAACCGTAACTCGGATGGAGGCAATCTTTATACCCAAAATGTAGACAATTTCAAGATGGATAGAATTGTCAAAAGAGGTTCACAAGATAGGGTTTTTCGCGATTTACTTTTAGTAGTCGAATCGGTTAACTCTGTTTTGCAGGATTCCGTGACTGGTATAGCCCTTATGTGTATGTGATGCATGTATGTAATTAATTCATGGCTTGCATGTCATGAGGATGACAATATGGGCTGGAGCCATAGAGATATTGTTAAAATTATTGTAATGGCCTGCGTGCCAATCTGTGATGTCCTATCCGCGACTATGTAATTTTAATTCACTAGCTTTGGCGTTAGTGATAGTTAGTCATGGCGGATTCATCACTGAAGGATGGCATACATGGATCGTGGAGATGGAGATCACCATGATGAACAGTTGATGAGATGGAGATCTTGATAAGAACAATGGGCTATACCAAGTCATATCTGTGTTTATGCCGTTCTTACTATGTTCTACTTTCACATGCTATAATGTTTTTGTCTACATTCGTGCGGTAGTGAAGTAGAACGATCCCTCAGTAATGTTTAAGTTCGTGCTCCCCCAAACCTTGCACTGTCACTGTCTTGTACAATCGGTGGTGGGTCTATGAAATTAGGGTGCCACCGATTTTCCTTGACTAGACAGGTTCGTACCGGATACTTCTTTGCGGAAAGGTTTGGTTGCTTGAACAAGGTCATCCTAACGGTTAGGACCTTGGAGCATAAGAAGTTGGTAACCCAAGCATAGAGATGCTATCCAACAACAAGAGTCATATGTGATATGATTAGCAAAGAGTTGCTTACTGATCTATCATGTCTTCTAGCGGTGATGCTAAAGCTCACTAGTCGACTTGCTAGTTGTGGGTCTTGAATCACTAAGTTTCAATAGAGGGATATTGATTTTAGTGGGAGTAGATTATATTTGATATTATTTACTCTATCATGGATACTTTGTCTTAGTATTTTGCATTACTTTTGTTGTAGATTAAATGGCGTCTTCTAAGCAACCATTTACTTTGCGTTCGATTCTTGAGAAAGATAAGTTGAATGGAACAAACTATGCGGATTGGATCCGCAATCTGAGAATTGTTCTCAGGGCTGAGAAAAAGGAGGAATATCTAGACACCCCTTTACCAGATGAGCCTGCTGATGATGCATCTGCTGCTGTGAAAAACGCTTACAAGAAAGCATGTGATGCTGATCTTGAGATAAGCTGCCTTATGCTTGCATGTATGGAATCGGATCTGCAGATGCAGTTCGATAACAATTACTCAGCGAACGATATGATCATGGCGCTTGAGGATATGTTCCAAACTCAAGCTAGGACTGAAAGGTTCAATGTCTCTAAGGCGCTTGCCGAAACCAAGCTAGCAGAGGGTGCAGCTGTTGGGCCACACGTAATCAAGATGGTTGGTTACACTCAGAGGTTGGAGAAGCTAGGCTTCCCAATTGGCCAAGAGTTGGCTACTGATTTCATTCTCGCGTCTCTGCCGCCCAGCTATGGAAACTTCATTGCAAACTACCATATGCATGGTGCGGAGAGGGGCTTGAATGAGTTGTGTGGCATGCTGAAAACAGCAGAGGCGGACATTAAGAAGCAGGTTGGTGGCCAAGTGTTGGCTGTCCAGAACAAGCCCAACTTTAAGAGAAAGAAGGGCTGGGGGAAGAAAAAGGGCAAGGCTAAAGATGCGATCTCCAAGCCAGCTCCGCCCGCCCCCAAAGCTGGACCACCGGCCGATGCTAAATATTTTCATTGTGGTAAGGATGGTCACTGGAAAAGAAACTGCAAGCTGTACTTGGCGTCCTTAGAGAAGGACGGCGGTAGTAAAGGTACTCCCGCTCATACGCTTGTTGTTTATGTTACAAACATTTTCCTCGCTAACTCTTATATCAATTCTTGGGTATTTGATACCGGATCGGTTGCTCATATTTGCAATACGATGCAGGGAATGATAAGAAGTAGAAGCGTGGGGAAAGGAAAGGTTGATTTCCGCGTGGGCAACAATGCAAGTGTTGCTGCGTTGAACGTCGGGACGATGCAACTTCACCTGCCTTCGGGATTTATATTGGAATTGAATAATTGTTATTTTGTTCCTAGCTTAAGTCGAAACATTGTGTCACCTTCATGTTTGATGAAGGATGGTTATTCATTTGCGAGTAAAGACAATGGTTGTGTTATCTCAAAGAATGACATGTTTGTGGCTTTTGCATCCATTGTGAATGGATTATTTATTTTAAATCTTGATGATGCACCATGTCTGTAATGTTAATCTTTGAAAGGCCTCGACTTAATGAGTTAAGTCCTACATATATGTGGCATTGTCGTTTGGGTCATATAAGTGAAAAACGCATGAAGAGGCTCCATGATGATGGACTTCTAACTTTGTTTGATTTTGAATCTTACGAGACATGTGAAGCTTGCCAATTAGGCAAGATGACCAAGACGCCTTTCTCAGGTTTTCCTGAGAGAGCGTCTGACTTATTGGAACTAGTACATAGTGATGTATGTGGACCAATGAGCACGACAGCTAGAGGCGGTTTTCAATACTTCATAACTTAGACTGATGACTTTAGTAGATATGGCTATGTCTACCTAATGAAGCATAAGTCTGAAACATTTGAAAAGTTCAAAGAATTTTAGAATGAAGTAGAGAACCAACGTGGCAAGAAAATTAAGGCCTTGCGATCGATCGTGGAGGTGAATATTTGAGTCACGAGTTTAGCAATCATCTTAAGAGTTGTGGAATTGTTCCACAGCTTACGCCACAGAACGCCACGGAGAAATGGCGTGTCGAGCGGCGCAATCGGACTTTGTTGGACATGGTTCGGTCTATGATGAGCCATCGGACCTACCTTTATCATTTTGGGGATACGCTCTAGAAACAGCCGCTTTCACATTGAATAGAGTACCATCTAAGTCCGTAGTTAAGACACCATATGAGATATGGACTGGGAAAAGTCCTAGTTTGTCTTTTCTAAAAATTTGGGGTTGTGAAGTTTATGTCAAACGGCTTATATCGATATAAGCTAACACCCAAATCGGACAAGTGTTTTTTCGTGGGATATCCAAAGGAAACTTTAGGATATTACTTCTACAACCGCTCAGAGGGCAAAGTGTTTGTTGCACGAAACGGTGTTTTCTTAGAGAAAGAGTTTCTCAAAAGAGAGAAGAGTGGACAAAAGGTGTATCTTGAAGAAGTTCAAGATGAGCCATGTCGATGAAATATCAGCGGCAGTCTACCTAGGGTATGTCTAAGGTAGTAGATTGATCGGTGAGGCACGCTAGATGACGAACAAGATGTAATCAAGATGCACAAGACGCTGTATTTATACAGGTTCGGGCCACAATACGTGTAACACCCTACGTCCTGTGCTCTTGATCGAGTCTATATATTAATGTGGAGATGAGTTTTGGGAGGGTGTCCTGCTCGCCTTATATAGTGGGGGAGCAGGGTTACAAGCCCGATATCTCGGGGATATGGATTTACATGCAAGGCAACCGAATCAATCTAATCCAATCTTCCACGATTGATATCTCGATGACCGACCAGTAGCGCAGATCAGCTCGCCCTTCCTTCCTTGTCTTCCAAGATAGCCGACCGCACTGGCCCCGGTCGGCCACATTCTTGGGCCAAGGTTCTTCATCCGAGCAAGTCCTAAGGTCGGGCCATGCGGGAATAGGGGTTTATACCCCCACAGCTAGTCCCCGAGCATCATGTGTCTTGAGGTACTTGGAAATTTGCGTGCATCCGACCAGTAACTGGTCGGGCTCTTTGAGCTTTTGCATGCCACTGTAATCGAAAGATGCATGTTGCTCTTTTTGTATAAAAAGAAAAAATTATTAGACATCCCATGACATGGGCCCACAGTCGAAAGAAAAAAGTTTTCTTGACTGTGTAGAAACAATCATGTCATCATAAAACACTGCATAAAAAATAGCCCAAGTCACTGCAAAGTGACGTGGGCCCACGTAGTCCCCGAGCCTGATATAAGGTGTGGCACAGGTTGTATCAGGATCAAGAAAAGGAGCTTGGTGCACCGAGTTTATGACGGCGGCAGTGCCGACCAGTCCCCAGGGACCGGAATGGAACCGAGATAACGACGTATACCAGTCCCTATCAACGAAAAGGCAGCTGGGCCGAGTAATCCCTTATGATGAGACTGTGTTTGCGCTGCCTAACCAGTCCTTGACGACGAAATGGCGGCTGTGCCGACCAGTCCCCAGCAATGGGGATGAAACCCTGGGAGCTTCTGCTAACCAGTTGTTGACAACAAAATGGCGGCTGTGCCGACCAGTCCCCGAGATGGAAAAACAGGAGATCGACCACAACTGTGTTGTGTCTAGACACAGAGCTTTGCAATTGTCTAGTGAACATGGCTGATGTATACGAGAGAGTGTAGTAGGGAAAACCAACATGTGGAGGGTAGCTTTGCGTATCAGCCAAACCCCAAATGCCATGTGTCAAAAAAGCAAAACGTACCCATGCTAGTTCCACGACTTTATCCTGGGGAACACGGTGTCAACCGCAAAGTTCCAGTCCTCGGCTGCGCCGGAGGCTAACTAGGTGGAAAATGATACACCTTTGATGTACCCTTGCGTAATACGCGCCGAAGTGGGCCCATGCTAAGCACCAGAGCCTCATAAAGGACCACGGCTGTGCCGTGTTCTGGTCGATGCTGTGCATCATTCCAAAAAGCATGGTAGTGTTGCCAAAAAAGTGAAGAAGAGGAAAATGACTTAATAATTACTCTGACCGGAGCTTGGCTGGTCAACCGAGTCCTCTGTTACCATGTGTCCATAAGTACGCGTTGAACCATCCTAACTTTGTTAGGAGAGATGAAAAAGCTGTGCTCTTTGTACTCAGTCCCCAGCTTATTGCCAGTAAACTAGGTCAACAGTGGTCGGAGAAAAAAGTGTGGCACGTGGAAAAAATCACACGTGGGCAAAAGTTTTAAAAGGCAAGAACCAGCTTTGTGTGCACGTGCGTCCACGTACGCCGCAAAGCGTTTGGATGGATCCGCCAAAAGTAGGACGAGTCCATCGCTCAGTTCTCGCCAAAAAGCGCTGCGGGCCAAATAAAGTACCAAGCATGGGGATAAAATATGAAGGCCCACCTGTGTCGGCCCATTTAGAAAATGACCCACTTGGAGTCAACCCTAGGTCCCGTGCGGGGACCGCCGATTTGTATAAAAAGGGGGAAGGCGGCCGCCGCCGCTCAGTGCGCTCGTTTCATTTCCAGGCGGTTCCACTCTCTTCTTCTTCTCACTCAAGCGCACCACTCGCTCCTCAAACCCTAACCTCCATTGTCGCCGAGATCTCGCCGATCTATCGTCAAGCGTAGGGTGTGGCGGGCGGGTGGTCGATTCCCTCGGGCGATCTGATCTGGATAGATCTGGATCTGACCGGGACCCTTGTGTGTTGCAGCGCCTCCGTCGCTGTACGGGGATGAACCCGTCATCGACCCGGAGGTCGGCGAGTTGCTTGAGCGCGGATTCCGCGAGGGTGAGAGTTTCCGCCAATCCTTCTCCATGGCGATCAATCATCTCAATCAGATCTGAGTTATCGACCCGGCGTCTCTGATAGTGCGGGATCGATGGTCGGGCCATCGGCCTTAGCAGCCTCTCCGTGAGGTCGGAGTCTCATTCTTGCGATGGGGTTGCGTCCTGAGCGTCGAGTGCGGTCGCCTCGACAGCCGGTGCTACCTCGATTACGTCACAGGAGCCGAAAGAGCCGAAGGTGATCGGAGCGATGTCGTCGAGGTCCATGGAGGCAGGGAATGAAACCATCCTGTTCATCTTGAGATCCAAACGCACAGCCCCTACCTGGCGCGCCACTGTCGACGAAATATCGGCGGCAGTCTACCTAGGGTATGTCTAAGGTAGTAGATTGATCGGTGAGGCACGCTAGATGACGAACAAGATGCACAAGACGCTGTATTTATATAGGTTCGGGCCACGATACGTGTAACACCCTACGTCCTGTGCTCTTGATCGAGTCTATATATTAATGTGGAGATGAGTTTTGGGAGGGTGTCCTGCTCGCCTTATATAGTGGGGGAGCAGGGTTACAAGCCCGATATCTCGGGGATATGGATTTACATGCAAGGCAACCGAATCAATCTAATCCAATCTTCCACGATTGATATCTTGATGACCGACCAGTAGCGCAGATCAGCTCGCCCTTCCTTCCTTGTCTTCCAAGATAGCCGACCAGACCTGGGCCCTGGTCGGCCCTGCATTCTTGGGCCAAGGTTCTTCATCCGAGCAGTCCTAAGGTCGGGCCATGCGGGTATAGGGGTTTATACCCCCACAAGCCAGTCGAGAAGGACTCTACGAGTGATGCTAATGTAGCAGAACAAGTTGAGATGCCCGTGGCCACTGAAACACCTCCACAACCATGAAGATCAGCAAGACTTCGCGAATTGCGTGGGGATCTGTTATTGTTGGACAATGACGAACCAGCAACATATGCTGAAGCAATGATGGACTCAGATTCCGAGCAATGGCAGAGTGCCATGAGATCCGAGATAGATTCCATGGGAAATAATCAAGTTTGGAACTTGATTGACCCGCCTGATGGTGTTAGACCCATTGATGCAAATGGATCTATAAAAAGAAGAAAGATATGGACGGAAATGTTCACGTCTATAAAGCTCGACTTGTCGCAAAAGGTTTTCGGCAAGTTCAAGGAATTGACTACGACGAGACATTCTCTCCAGTAGCGATGCTTAAATCTATCCGGATCATTCTAGCAATAGCTGCCTATTTCGATTATGAGATTTGGCAGATGGATGTTAAAACAGCCTTTCTAAATGGAAATTTAGAGGAGGACGTGTATATGATACGGCCCGAAGGTTTTGTTGATCCAAATAATGCTTTGGAAAAATATGCAAGCTTAAGAAATCTATTTATGGGTTAAAGCAAGCATCTCGGAGTTGGAACATTCATTTTGACGAGGTTGTCAAAGGGTTTGGCTTCCGTCGAATGAAGAAGAGCCTTGTGTTTACCAAAAGGCTAGTGGAAGCGCTGTTGTGTTTCTAATCTTGTATGTGGATGACATACTATTGATTGGGAATGACATTCCTATGTTGCAATCAAAGACTTCACCGAATAATAGTTTTTCTATGAAGGATTTAGGAGATGCAAGATACATCTTGGGCATTAAGATCTATAGAGATAGGTCGAAAAGGCTAATAGGATTATGCCAAGATACATATATTGACAAGGTGTTGAAACGGTTCAACATGGAGCAATCCAAGAAAGGGTTCTTGCCTATGTCACATGGTATGCGCTTTAGTGACAAGCAATGTCCTTCATCAGATGAAGAGCGCAAACGCATGAGTAAGGTTCCATATGCTTCGGCAGTCGGTTCCATCATGTATGCCATGATATGTACTCGCCCGATGTCTCATATGCTCTAAGTGTTGCGGCGGTACCAAGGCAATCCTGGTGAGAGTCACTTTGACGGCTGGTTAAAAACATCCTTAAGTACTTGAGAAGAACTAAGGATGAGTTCCTGATCTATGGAGGTGAGGAGGAGCTCGTTGTAAATGGTTACACCGATGCTAGCTTCCAAACTGATGTAGATGATTCACAATCTCAATCAGGTTTTGTGTTCACGATAAATGGTGGTGCAGTAAGCTGGAAAAGTTCCAAGCAGGAGACAGGTGTCCGATTCTACAACGAAGCCGAGTACATTGCGGCTTCGGGCTGCAAAGGAAGGTGTTTGGATGAGGCGTTTCCTCATTGATCTTGGTGTGTTTCCTAATGCGGCTAGCCCATTGAATCTACATTGTGACAACAATGGGGCGATAGAGCAGGCTAAGGAGCCAAGGAATCACCAGAAGAACAAACATGTCCAGAAATTTCACCTCATTCGACGGTTCATCGGCGAAGGTGAAATTAAAATGTGCAAAATACACACAGATTTGAATGTAGCGAGATCCGTTGACAAAGGCCCTTCCACGGCCTAAGCATGAGGCGCACATGAGGTCTATGGGGATTAGACATATTAGAGATTAACTCTAGTGCAAGTGGGAGACTGTTGGGAATATGCCCTAGAGGTAATCATAGAGATGATGATATTCCGCTTGTATCCATGATATGTAATATGTGTCCATTGAATATCCATTAAAGACAACTTGTATTGATTGGCAATTATGTGAATTGTTTGTGGAACTCTTTTACTTGTATGGTTATTCTATATTCGTCCCTGGTCGGAGTTCATGTGAGGACACACATGAATATTAGACTAGCACATTATTAGTTGATGACTATGTTTCACAAGTCATGGACATGGAGATATCGAACTAATAATGTGGGCACATGTATGACATGTAGGCTAGACTGACCCGACATGAGATTGTCTCTATACACATCATATACATTATGTCCTTCGACCTGAGATTGTTGTATGTACTCGAGATGTGTATCGACTTGCTTAGGGACTGATAAACGCTACTCCGTCACTGGGTAGTTATAAAGGATGTCTTCGGGTTTGTCGAGAAGCATGCTGCGAGACATAGACAATCAAGATGGGACTTGCCCCTCTCTAATGAGAGTGATATCACTGGATCACTCAAGTGATTGGATCAACAAATGCATGGCCATACTTGGGTTAAGTGTTAACCCACGAGTTGAACCAAATATCATGTGGCAAGGGAGTAACTTGTATATGGTCGTGGTGGTTCATCTGATATGATCATTTGCGTGCACATAGGAGTTGTCACGCCTTGCTAGAGACCGCTGTCAGCTATTGGGCGAATAGGAGTATTCGGCCCATGTCTATGTGTGCGTGAACCCATAGGGTCGCACGCTTAAGGGGCTGGAAGCCTAATTCGGGTTGGACCCGAATTAGACAAGGCTTAGGGTTTCTAATGGGCCTCCAACTCGGGAGCACATGAGAGACGCCTATATAAGAAGAGGGGAGGGGCGCGGCTAAACCTAATCCACGCCTTTGGCAGCCGCCGTCGCCCTCCACGCTCTCGCCTTCGCTCCTCGCGGACCTAGCAGTCCGGAGGCGCATCGCTTCTCCCTTGTACGTGTGTGACACCTCGGAGGTGCTGCATCTGGAGCACGAGGACGAACCGCACGAACCGCAAGTGGTGGGAGGAGTTGCTGGATGACCACGCAACTGCACGGCACTGCTGCGACACGTTCGACTACATCGAGTCTTCCGCTGCATCTGCGCGTCTAGTGGTAATCCCGTAACCTGTAACTAGCAGTAGATCCTGGGAGATGAGGTAGAAAAAGTTTTGTTTTCTGGCTAGCGTAGCACCCTCATAACCCTTCAACATGGTGCAGGGCCATCGGGATCTTCTACACCAAGCGCCACTGCGACTGCTTCCACACAGCCAGCCACCGGATCCGGTGCGGCGGGCGATGGATCTTCTGCGGCGGCTGGTGCTATCCCTGCTGATCCTGCGCCGCAACCGAGCCAACAAATTGAAGTACCTCCACAGCGCCCTTCCACACGACTTCAGCATGGTATAAGAAAATCCAAGCTTTACACTGATGGTACTATTCGTTATGGTCAATTAGCTGCAATTTCAGAAGGTCCTTTAAATTTGCAAGATGCTTTAGCTGATAGTAATTGGAAACAAGCCATCGATATTGAGTTTGATGCATTGCTGAAAAATAAAACATGGCATTTAGTACCACCTCAGAAAGGGAAGAATGTGATCGATTCAAAATGGGTTTATAAAATGAGTAAAATACACCGTGGGTCCGTTAACTTGCAGCCCTGTCCCAAATAGGTCGACTAACTTAGAAACCGTTTATTTGGCCCATTTAACTTGCGAGACCGTTCATCCCAGGTCCAAAGGCGGATTGCAGCCCGGTTTTGCCTACGTGGCACTTGAACTACAGTAATGGGCCGGCCCAGTCGTGTCACGTGCGACGCGCGTGAGGACACTGGCCCCTCGTCCATTAGCAACCCCCCCTCCCCGCATTTTCCAGTCCCGCACCCCAGCCCAGTCTTCTTCTCTCGTCCTCCTGCCCCTGCTCCAGTCACTCTCGCCGCCCGTTGGCGACGCCCCGACCCACCCCGCCATGGCGCACCAGAGAACCGGCCTGGGCCCGCATCGGCGCAACCTCGACCTTCCTCTCATCACCTGCTCCATATGTTTCCGGCGGAAGGTGGTCCGACGGGTTTCGACACAGGAGCACAGCAGGGGGCAAATTTTTTATCAAGTTGCCGCTTCATAAGGTTAGGGTTTGTCTTTCGAGTATTAGTTGCTTTGTTGCTGTGGGTTTTGATTCCATTATGGTTGTAGAGGAATTCGGGGTGCTCTTTTTTCTACTTGGGAGGATGATTATGAGGAGCATCTAAGAGCACTGGCCAGAGAAGGAAGGCTGGCTGGATTGTTGGCCACTGATGTCGAGCAGAGCACAAGATTTCCCAAATTGGAGGCCGAAGCCAGTGAATTGAACAATTTAGGTCTTGTACCCCCTGGCCGAGCAGTGGTGAAGGATTATTCAGTGATGGATGAGATGCTTGTAACACTGAAATATGTGTGTTTTGTGTGTATTTGTATGGTTGTAGTTCAGATTATGACCTTGTTAGTTATGTTAGTGAAGTGAATGCCAATTTGGTGGTTATGTAAAACTTTGGCAGAATGTTGCAATGGAATGGTATGTAATGTATTGTTATGGAATGGAATGGAATGGAATGGATTTGGACAGATGTGTTTCCAGATTTTTGACAGAATGCAACCATAATTTTGACAGAATTTTGTCCAGAAATTGGACAGTATGTTTCCAGATTTTTTACAGACTGTTGACATTAGTTTGACTATCAACAAAAGCTCAATAATCTAGACATTAATCAAGTACATTACTATGAACAAAAGCTCCATAATCCAGAAATAATCCAACTACCATTAGTATCTTACATGATGAAGCCAAAATCAAAAGCATGTGAGATGTTTCAAACTGCTATGACAAGCAGTCAAGCAAAATCACCTGTCCCCAACCTTCCCCACCTGTCAACAAAAGCTTGTAACCTATGAGCATCCCTATCTTACATGACATTGTTTTTGGGTGCTACATGAACAAGTTACATCAAACTAACAGTACACTAGCAGAATCATTTCTTTCTAGGCTTCTTTGTAGCCTGAGGGTTGGCCTCGGCCACCTTCTTCTTGGCTGCTGTAGATCTTCCAGTCTTGGTGGGCTTTGTCGGTGGTACTGATCTTGCAGCAGCACGGTTGTCCATGATGAAGCTGGAGTCAGGCACTGTAGGTTTGACATTTTCTGCATTAGCATGTGTGTACTGCAAAATAGTGGTGTTAGTCATAGGTTTAGGGAGTCAATGATGAAGATGTAGTCAGGCAGTTAAGTATATACCTCCTCATCAAGCTATTGAAGAAGCTGTGAAAGCAGGGGCTGTGTTGTTGGCAGATTTTCTTGAGTCACTTGAGACATTGGCTGAGTCATAAACTGCAAGAAAAGAAAGTACTAATTTGAATGGTGCAAGACAGATATGTATGAGCAGTTATGTCAGAATATACCTCTCCCATGGAGTAATCAAACATGTCTTCTTCATGCCTTACTGGAGATGGTACATGAACACCTATATTAATAGGAGCAGTGAGGTCTGGCTATCCAGTACCATCTTCCACCAGAACCTTAATGGGGACTGATGCAGTACCATCTGCTTGATTGGGTGGCTGTTGGCCATCTTTCCTAAGCTGGCAACCCCTCCTATTATGGCCAGACCCTCCACAGTAGGAACATGTCATTGAGCAGCCATGTTTTGACAGTTTAAGTCCATCAGCAGTCTCAATCTCAATTGGTGTCTTCCTTCTATTTTTGGTACGAGGCCTCCCTGTCCTTTTTTCATACTTGGGTGGAAGCACTGATGGCCCAGAAACTTTGTCCCAACTTTCTTTGTCACTAAGTGGCATGATCTTAGGACCATAAGCTATGAGATACATGGAAGAACTGTAACATGTGTGCACCATTGTTTCAGTAGAAATTCTCTCATGTCTAAGACATGAGATAGCATGAGCACATGGAATCCCAGTTAGGTCCCACCTCCTACACTCACATTTTTTCAAAGAAATGTCAACAATGAAACTGTGATCTCTATCTTGGACTTGAAATATTCCTTTTCCAGATGGTATGGGAAAGCAAGTGTTTGCCCATTCAGAGATCTTGTTGACCTTCTTTCTTATCTTAGGACAAATTGGCCCTTGCCACAGCTCTCCCACCTCCTTTTCTTTTGAGTAGTGTCTTGACATCAATTGGTTCTTAATTTGCTCAATCATAGTCAAGATAGGCAATTCTCTAGCTTCAAGTATGAAATTGTTGAAAACCTCACAGCTATTGTTCAAGAGAATATCACATTTACTGTATGTACTAAAGAAGGCTCTAGTCCATGTCTTAGGATCCAACTTTTCTACCCAATTGTAAGCTTTCTCATTAAGTTCCCTAAGTTTCTCCATATTCTTGGTCCACTGAACTACAGTAGTAGATCTAGCACATTTCCAGACTTGGTTTTTCAAGTTCTCACCTTTGAAGTGCTGTTGGAAGTTTGAGTACATGTGCCTCAGACAAAATCTCTGCTCAGATTCAGGAAAAAGTTCACCAACTGCTTTAATTAGACCCTGCAAAACAATAACCACAGTACATTAGTCCAACAACACTCACAAATCAAAATAGAATAGAATCTGTCCCAATTACTCACCTTTTGCTTGTCTGTCATTAGTGTCCAGGGGAATGTGTTCTGGATTCCAAGGTCCTCCTTAAGTGTTGACAAGAACCATTTCCATGAGTCTGTGCACTCCACCGCAACCACAGCAAAAGCTATTGGGTAGATACAATCATTAGGATCAATTCCAACTGCAGCAAGCATGATTCCTCCATACTTTGTCTTCAGGTGGCACCCATCCAAGCAAATTAGGGGTCTGCATCCTTCTAGAAATCCTTTCTTACAAGCACTTAATGACACATACAGTGACTTGAAAATGTTGCCATCAAGGTTCAGATAGAATGTGCTCATTGGGTTTTTCTTCCTCAGCTCATGTGCATAAGCCCACAACAAGTTGTACTGGTCATCTTCTTCTCCATTCACCTTCTTCAGAGCCAACCTTTTTGCTCTACCAAGCTTGGATCTTGATGGAGTAAGGTTCCAATCATTCTGAACTGTCCTAGCAAAGTTTGTTAGTGACATCTTTGGGTCAGCTCGATTGCCTCGATACTTCTCTCCGCCCGGTATAGGTGCATTTCTTCAAGACCCATTGTTTCTGGCAACTATGATTGCCATTGTAGGTCTTGATCACAAAGCCTTTGAACCTCTTGTCAGGAGCTGCCTTAAGTGTCCAGGGACATCCTTTTGCACAATGAGCCTCCAGCCTGCTCTGTTCATTCCTAGGAACCTTGATGTCAACTCTTTGCCTTAGACTGTACTCAGTAATAGCCAACCTGAGCACCTCTACACTATCAAACCTCATGCCCAACTTGAAGACAGGGTTAGCCATGTCCTCTGCATTGAAAGTCTTGGACTTGAATACAGGCTCACCTTCACAATCAGATTCAGGCAATTGGAGGTCATCATCAGTTGATTCATCATCTTCTATCTCAACATGAGGCAACTTGCTGGACATTGGTGTTGCTACTGCCCTCTTAGTCCCCTTAGCAATTTTCTTCCCTCTGGCAGCCCCTTCATCTATAACCTGATCATCTACATTTTCCACAAACAGGGCATCATCATCCTCTAGGTCATATTCACTGTCCACAAAGTCACAGTCCTCACTAGAGCTGTCTCCTGCATCAGACACATGCTGCTCTTCCTCCTCTGTAGCCACATTACAATTGGTCTGGCTGCTCTGTTCTTTGCAAGGGCTAAAAACTCTAGGCAATGATGCAACAGGGTTTGCAACCACATCATCCCATTCTGCACCTCTTGTCATTGCCTCATGATCAAAATACAGAACAAGATTCTTCACCCTGTCAACCATTGAAGCCATAATGATGGTGTCCTTCTTAGAAACAACAAGCCTAAGCCCCATTGGGAACTCCTGACCAGGCAGCAACCAAAACACTTTCAAATGAGGATTCCTTGGATAATGAAGCATAAAACTAAGGTCCTGAAAGCTCTGTGGAGTAAATTTTCTGCCATCAACATAGTCAATGTAGTCAACTTTATCATCCAAGTAAGCCCGATTATTGCCATGGCCAGAAAAAAACCCATTGTGATGTATCTCAACACCGAACTCATGAGCTATCCCACCTAAATCAAGAAGAACAAGCACATTCAGGATCTAATCGGGAAATGCCACCTAAACAGTGAACTCGGTAACCCTAACCTAAGCATCGAACTCGATTACAATCAGACCACGACGGAGGCTACACGAATCACGATCAAAGGAGTGATACAATAGTCAAGATTGGAAATTGGAGCCTCTTACCATAGTCCGGGGGCGGTTGCCCTTCCCGCCTCACTCTGGCCTTCATCGGGCGATTTCAACGCGATCGACGCCGGCCAGGTGCTTCACCGTCGAGACGAGGACCCGCCGTTGCCGTGCAACTGACGAACCCCGATGCCGATTGCACTCCACCGCCGCCGCTTCGCCGTCCGCCACTTCGCCTCGCGCGCGGCGAAGAGGAGAACCCAAACCCTCGGTATGGGCTGGGGTGCGGGACTGGAAAATGCGGGGGGGGTTGCTAATGGACGAGGGGCCGGTGTCCTCACGCGCGTCGCACGTGACACGACCGGGCCGGCCCATTACAGTAGTTCATGTGCCACGTAGGCAAAACCGGGCTGCAATCCGCCTTTGGACTGGGATGAACGGTCTCGCAAGTTAAATGGGCCAAATAAACGGTTTCTAAGTTAGTGGACCTATTTGGGACAGTGGCCGCAAGTTAACGGACCCACGGTGTATTTTACTCTTATAAAATTAAAAGGAAGTCAGATGGCAGTATAGAGAGGTATAAGGCTCGGTTAGTAGCAAAAGGGTTCAAACAGAGATATGGTATAGACTACGAAGACACTTTCAGTCCAGTAGTTAAAGTAGCAACAATTCGGTTGATACTTTCTCTAGCAATTTCTAGAAGTTGGTGTCTAAGGCAATTAGATGTTCAAAATGCCTTTTTACATGGGTATCTTGAAGAAGAAGTTTATATGAAGCAACCTCCAGGTTATGAAGACAAAACTAGACCACAGTTTCTTTGCAAACTTGACAAGGCTCTATACGGTTTAAAACAAGCCCCTCGAGCTTGGTATTCTCGGCTCTGTCACAAGCTTCGTGGTCTGGGGTTTATGCCTTCAAAGGGGGGTACATCACTGTTTTTCTATCGGAAGGGGACTACCACTATATATATGTTAGTCTATGTTGATGACATCATTGTGGCGAGCTCCTCAAAAGAAGCTGTTGATGCTCTTCTCCGGGATCTAAAGGCCGAGTTTGCCATCAAAGACCTCGGTGATCTCCATTACTTCCTTGGTATACAAGTTCAAAGGAAAGGCGGTGAACTTCTCTTAACTCAAGAGAGGTATGCCTCTGACATACTGAAAAGGGTGAACATGCAATTGTGCAAGTCGGTAAAAACTCCATTAAGTATAACCGACAAGTTATCTGTTCACAGTGGGACACAATTAGGAACCGAAGACTCAACCAGATACAGGAGTATTGTTGGAGCGCTGCAGTACTTAACCTTGACACGTCCTGATCTTTCATTCTCGGTTAATAAGGTATGTCAGTTCCTACACTCTCCCACTACGGTTCACTGGGAAGCTGTTAAGAGAATTCTGAGGTATGTCCAAGGAACGATTGGTCTAGGACTCAAGATTCGGAGATCAAAGTCTACACTTGTTAGTGCCTTTTCCGATGCGGATTGGGCAGGTTGTCCTGATGAGAGGAGATCCACAGGCGGCTTTGCTGTTTATTTTGGAAACAATCTAGTGTCTTGGAGTGCACGGAAGCAACCTACGGTGTCACACTCTAGCACCGAAGCTGAGCACAAGTCTCTAGCTAATGCGACTGCAGAAGTAATGTGGATACACCAGATACTTGATGAGTTGGGTATACCACATCCTCGTGCTGCATGTCTTTGGTGTGACAACATTGGTGCTACTTATCTTTCAGCAAATCCAGTATTCCATGCACGTACCAAACACATAGAAATAGACTTTCACTTTGTTCGAGAGCAAGTGGCAGCCAAGCGCCTGGATATAAGGCACATCAGTACAACGGATCAGATAGCTGATGGTTTCACCAAACCGTTGCCTGAGAGGCAGACGGTAATGTTCAGAGACAATCTCAACTTATCTACGGCATTGTGATTGTTGGGGGGTGTTGAAATATCTGATCCTAACGGTGTAGCATGACAAGGTCACGATGGTAGACGTCTCAGGATATGTATAAGATACGGTTCCATGTTTAGATGATGTATTACTTGTGTTGTAAGCTAAGTCTAGAGATTAGATTAGATTCCATTGTAAACTTGTTGTACAAGATGTAAGCGCCACGCCAGGGGCTCTTCCTGGCTATATAAACATGGAACCGTGACCCTGAGAAGGCTCACGTTACAACCATATTTTACACAAAGTCGTCCGCGAGCACGTTTGCCGCCCGTCCGCCGCTGCTATATTTGAAGCCGAGCGCTGCCTCTTTGACGTCAAGAACAGGCGATCATGGCCGACTTCCTGTGGTGAGCCACTCCAGCCATCTTGCCATGTCTTGTTGCCGAAGATTGACTCTACTCCGTGCGTCCTAGCTCTGAATCCTTTTGGGGTAAGTCATCATGGATTTGCTTCCACGTCCTGCTGCCCTATATGCTAGCTTGTGCTGACCATCGCCCTTATTGATCAGCTTGGTCGACTTCGTCATTTGCTGCCTTGCCCTCATCGTTCGTTCCAAGTCGACAGGAATCCTTGTGGTGAGTTTGTCGTGATGCCCGTTCCGTCTCTATGCACTTAACGCATAAATCTGAGGCATGTAAGTTGCTTTGATCGAACTCCAGTAGAGCTTTCATCGCCGGCCATGGCCTTCATGCAAGCTAGCTTTGCTTGATGACGTAAATCCTAGCTTGATGACGTCATGGATACGGTTTCTTGCCGTTTTTCCTTACAAAAATGAATCAGCAAATACAAAGAAATACGTCCTAGATATATTCTCTAACTATATAGACTGTTCATTGGGTCTGTGTACACGTAAATATATATATCTATATTAGTTCCATCTTGTTCTACTCATAGAATCTCTGTTTTAACTCCGTTTGGTCCATTTAAATTGCATTGGATTCGTTAGTTCGTAATCTACGTGCTAGTGTCTTTGCTAGTTCAGTTTGTAGCTTTTAGTTTGGAGTTCACATTTAATGCATTATTAGTTTATAGGAAAATCTTCAAAAATTCATATCTTGATCATCTTAGCTCGATTTTAGTGATCTTTACTTCTGTATGACCATAGTGACATGTAGATTAGTTTTAAAAGCTTTTCAAACTATTTTACTATGACTAGCAGAGATGCACGTGCGGCACACACGTGTCTAAAAGTTCTTCCATCATAGAAGAATCATAATCATAATCAAACTTAATTATTTGTTGGATGGTCCTTGTTGTACTCTCAGGTTTGCTGCAGGTCCTATAGCTGCTTCATAGTGTACCTTTCGGTGATGAAGCTGTTGGTGTTGCTGTCCCTAGTTCTAGTTCTCATATTGGTTGCACCTTCTGGGAACCTATTTGCTAAAATAAACAATGCTAATTACAAAAGATGGAGAGCAAAAACCAAAACAAAATACCTATATTATCAAATTGTGAAACCACATTTCATTTCCTCTTATAGGAGTTGCCTTTAGAATCCATTCTAGTGTCTATGATTTAAGATCATGCAATCAATTCGGAAGCAGCAGCCTCGGCCTTTAGACATATGCTTGACCACTATGTTGGTCATCACGATTTTTGTCCCGTAAAGCTTCCTTCTCATAATTAGGCAATGCACCATATCTCTCTCGTTGATACTCATGATTTTTAACCCTAGCTTCCTCCCTTTGAGCTGTGATTTGAGATGATGCAATGAATCTTGATGCATAAGCCTCGGCCTTCAGACGACCTCGGCGACTACGTTGATATTCACGTTTTTTTTTTGGCCGGAACTTCCTCCTTTAATTGCATTGCTAGGCAATGCAACATACCTTTCTCTTTGATTTTCATGTTTTTTTGGCCCTTATTTCCTCCTCTTTGTTACAAGTTTTGGCAATACTATTTCATGCTTCTATATTCCTTCACAAGTCTTAAGATTTTTCACCAACATAAGGAAACCAAAGCAAATAAATCATTATAAAATGAAAAAAATGTTAGAGTAATTAATTAAATCAAACACTTCTATCATTTCTACACAATTCTAATATTTTTCGGCAACATGAGGGAACTAAAAGAAACGCAACCTATTTTTCACTGGCAGAGAATAAAGTAATGAATGTAGTAAAATTAATTTTACATTATTTAGATCTATTATTATTTTCTTCCAAAGTTCACAAGATCCTGCATGGATTAGTACAGGATTGCACATGTTTTGTTAGCTTGTACTGTTCATCTTTATCCACGGAACTGAAACAAAAAATACAACCATATTTTTCAGAGGCAGAGAATAAAGTTACGAATGCAATAAAATTAACTTTACACTATCTAGATCTATTATTATTTTCTTCCAAATTTCGCAAGATCATGCACGAATTAGTGCAAGATTTGCACATGCATGTTCTCTGTTCATCTTTAGCCGTAACAATGAACACGCAGAAAGACAATGAAAGGAAACCGGGCGACGATCATGCACCTGTCTGCTGCGAACGTCCCTATTCGCCTGAGTCCGCTCCACCGCTACGACCTCATCGTTGCAACGACAGTCGATGAACGGCGATGGGCAGTGCCCTGCAACTGGCCGGACGGGTCACGTGAAGACGCTGCTGTTCCCGCTCGAAGGGTGGCCGCTGGTGACGAGTCGTCGCTGGCAGAGGCAGATGACTGTGGAAGGATTGAGATTGGCAGTGGCAAAGACCGACGATGGCGCCTGCGACATGCCGTCCGTCGATCCGTTGGACGTCGTCTGTTGCGTTTGCCTGCCGTGGTTTCGTTGCCGGAGAGATCTAGGGACGATCCGCAGTGGATACGTCGTTGGAGATCACGACTGGGCTTCCCTGGAATACCTGCGATGTGCAGTGGCGTGCCGACGGGCGAAGTCGGGAACCGCAGCGGAAGGCATGAAGCGTCGCGACTGGCAAAGGGCGGCGCGCGGTATGGGTACGCGTGGTACGTGCGGTGATAAAAATCGCGGGATGGAGGCATGGGAAGAGTGGAACACGTCTATGTTTTATATGTTCCTGTCATCTTTTGTTTGTGGTCCACTCGTCAATCTCTTTGTGGGTCCACTTGTCAATCTAAGATGGGTAGACATAGACTGGGTAACAAATGATTTCAATTTCAATGCTCTTTTATAGTATAGATTGGTGTACTGCTCTAATTTAGTCCTATTGCTTGCTCCGTGTATGATTGCATAGATTGTTTGAGTGGTGTTCTATGATCGTGTCCAGTTGGTGAGCTTACGTTGGCAATCAAGAAGAAGTGAAGATCAAGAAGCCGTTCTACAAAGATTTGGGATTTGAAGAAGGATCTAATTTTAAGGCAAGTATAGCTTGAGTTTTCTTTTGTGACCATGATCTAGTAAGGTTGACTAATGAATATGTGGTAAACATAAAAGATGAATGTTATCCTTCGGCAAAAGCTGGGACTTAACGTGCCACTGTGAGCGCTATATGGCTCTGGCTTTAGCCCAGTATGAGGACCTTTTCTAGCTTGTTAGTGGTTACCTGAAAGGGCGCAAATGGGGCTCCGATCTGTATGATCCCGGGCAGGGTTCATGCTTATTGATGAGGAAATTTAGCGGCCCTAACTTGTTAGACGAACCTTTGAAAGGTTTCATAGTGAACCCTGCCGACCTTACTTGGAAGAGGGTCAAGAGACTAGCTACCTCGGGCGAAAGGGTAAATCACGACTCACAAGGAAAGGGTACACCTCTGCGCAGAGTTAAATCGATTAATCGTCCGTGCCCACGAACAGGGCGGCCTGGAAAACTCAAGGAATTTTATATGTTCATTTAAATTATTTATTTGCAATTCATCATCTAGTTTCAATTGATCCTGTGGTTATGGATTTACCTTGTTGCTATACTTGTGGAGTTCGACATGGACTCATTCTTGCTATTCCTACCACCTCAGGAGAAGTTTAGGCTTGTGATCAACCAGTCAGTTTGATCCAATGGAGTGGAATCCTTATCTGAAGATCGGAGTTGTCTTCCCGTTGTTTGCTACCTAAGGGTATATCTCTTTAGTACTTTGTACGTTTTTTTAAGCATTGTTTACTGATACTACCCTTTACTTGTAGCTATATGTGGGAATTGACTCCTAGGACTCACATATGGTGTATATCAGGTTTTGTTCTTAAAATCGGGTATTACATTTAAGATAATCCGGGGTATCTCTTGGCAATGCTTGCTTTATGGTCATAAGCTTGACCGTCAAAGCTGGGACGAAGTTTATTGCCAGAAGCTATGGTTGGCTTCCATCATAGCTAAAAAATTGTCCCAACAAGGAGATTTTTGTTTTTTCAAAGAAAAAGCCTCTTTTTTTTTTGCTCAGTTTTATTATTCAAAGATCACATTTAGCAGTTTCGAAACAATGATTAAACATGTCGTTCAATCAAAGTAGACAATTTAATCTAAGCTCCATGCTTAAATTAAAATGCCCATGAGATATGATAATGCATCCATCATACTCAAACCAAAACATGCTTCATGCAAAACTTTGAAAACAAACCAAGTTTTTAAAATAGATTATACTTTTATTTTGAAAATAGTTTTATAAAAAATCTTATATAAATATTTTTTTCAAAACAAAATATTATTAGATAACAAAACAAATAGTTTTTATAAGATAGTTTTATAAAATATAAAGAAAATAATTTTTTTCTGTTGTGAACAATGGCTACAATACAAGCAAGATATCATGAACATGTCCTAATAAATTCATTTAACCAGTGCCTTCCCCGGCAACGACGCCAGAAATGCTTGTTGATATTTCTTAGCGCAATCACCAAAGATAGATATAAAGTCTATCCCCGGCAACGGCGCCAGAAATGCTTGTTGGCATTTCTTAACGTCATCACTAGAATTAGCAACAACGCCAAGAAACGCTGGTAGGTATTCTGTAACGTTTACAGAACAGGTCCGCAAGCGCACGGAAATACCGTTGTAGCATTTCACCCGGAAGTATTCAGGGTATCATTATTTATATTTTTCCAAAGGAAGGCATGGCATAAAAGAGTCTAACTTGGACATGGACAAGATAACAAGATTGCATAGTGGACCAAAGTTCATAACAGGGGTAAAACAAGATTGGTATTTGATAACTTGACACACACACTCGAACCAAACTCAAGGATAAAGATAAAAGAAAGAATAAAGAAAAACCTAAACTGGAGAGCGAGCGCTAAGTCAAGACAACGGACGATCACACAAACATATGCTGGTTAGAGAGATTCTATGTTAACATAGCCTGGTCACTGTCAACTTACTTCGGAGCAGTTGTTCCTTTCCAGTTCTCGAAAAGACTGAGAAGGGATAACCGGGGTCAGGCAGCCAAAGCTCTACGAAACACCAACCCGAACATGGTGGAATACAAAGGCCTGGTCAAAGCTGTCACCCCCGGGGCTACCATGACTATCCGTGGGGTTGGGCGCAAACTCAGGTAACTCCCTAGCCCAGACACCATGTTTACGCTAGAGGTCACTACTCTAGCCACATATAATGACTAGAGCATTCGGTCGAACGGAGATCCCGTAAACCAACATTGACCAAGACTAAATCAAGATAGATCTCTACATCACAACCTAGCTCTAGATCTAAACATGAGAGGTTAGGCTTCATATGATAAGATCATAACATGAAAACTATAATCTAGTTCACACGCCAAGATCATATCATAAGAACTATACTCTAGTTCTAGAACATACCGAAACACCTATGAACATCTAGAACAACAACATAAAAGAATAAGAACAACTAAGAACACAACATGGGAGAACAAGAACGTAAGAGAAATCTTGATATTATTCATACCAGAATCTCTCCTAGAAGTTCAAGCTCTCCAACGAGGCTTGCCTTGCTCCAACTACATGACTAAAAACTACTAAAGAAGAAGATACAAGTGGAGGGAGAGAGAGGCTATAATGTGGTGTGTGTTGTGTGAGGGGGAAAAAGTCTCCTTTTATATGTGGAGGAGAGGGGGCTCTTTGCAAATGCTCCTCCCCACTTAGAAAGTGCCAAAACCGACCTCTAGAGGCGGTTTTGTACCTTCCATGTGCAAACCCCCACCGCCATAGTGATTGGGCTGTCGACATGGGCCACAGGACGAAACTGGGCCGGTTTGGCCTCCTCGCTGGCGCGGCCGCACCCCTGGCTCGCGCGCACCAAGGGGAGCTCGGCTGGGCCCCATCTTTTGTAGGAGCGTGGGCCTCGTCGATAGCTTTCCAACGCATATTGAATCGCCCAAATCAGAGTTCGTATGAGTGAGATATGGCCCGATTACCCGGGTCTACTCGTGCAGTCCAAGATGGAACTAGTCTGGGTTTTGGGCTTTCTCCAATTTTGGTCCAAATTGGTATGTTTTTGTAAGCCCTGCCAAACAATGGAAACACCAAAACTCGTGGAAATGATTTGTTCAAAACCCTATTACTAAGTTTTGGTGACTATTTACATAACAAGTTGGCGGTGAAAAGCATGCAATAAGGAGCGCCAACAGCGTCCGGCGGTCTCGGCTGGTGCTCAGGCCTTGCTCGGTCACCATCGACGGACGCGGCTGACGATGTGCCGGCGGACGCTGTACGGCGCATGTACGGCGTCCGGCGGTTGCTTGCGTAGCACGTGGCTGGCTCGGCAGTCCGTGGCGACGGACGCTGCCGGCGCGGTGCGACGGACGCGGAGGCAGGTCGGAGGACGCACACCAGAAGCTGTGCTGGCGCACGATCGCGGCAGACGCGGCTGACGGCGGGCGTTGGACGCACGTTGTTCAGGGGCGGCGGACGCTGACGTGTCGCCGGATTCGAACTCAACGGTCGGCACGCGCAACTGAGGGAGAAGGCGCCGGACGCGTCCGGCGGTCCGCGATGGACGCGTCCGGCGCAGTTGTTTTGGTGCCCTCGAGGATCAACGGCCATATTTTGGACATGGGTCTATAAATATGAGGTTGGCCGGTTGGGAGACTCTCTCTTGCCCATTCTAACACTCTTGAGCATACTTTGAGCTAGAGACACTCCTCCCCACTCATCTCTTGGATAGGTTGATCATTCTTGAGAGAGATTTGAGTGAGAACAAGTGATTTGCATTGAGAGTTGCATCTAGAGGCACTTGTTCATCGAGTGAGCTGCGGATTCTTGTTACTCTTTGGTGATTCCCATCACTGTAGATGGTTTGGAGCAGCGGGTGGTGGTTGAGCTCGACTTGGTGATTGTTCGAGGCCACACCGGGTTCTTGTGAGGGGTTCTTGATCCTTCCCCGCGGGAGTTCACGAAAGGATCCTTGTTTTGTGTGGAGATTGTGGCTCCCCATTGGGGTCTTTGGCACCGAGCCAATTGAGCGGGCAACTCACCAAGCAAGTGCATCGCCACAACGAGGAGTAGCTTGCCGGGAAGCAAGTGAACCTCGGTAAAAATCATTGTGTTGATTTGTGATTGCTGAGGCTTCGACCTCCATTGTGATTGTGATTGAGCTTCTCTAGGTGATTGGTTTCTATACCGGTGATTGGCCATCTTCTACTCTTCGCGGCGGTATAAACCTTCATCCTATCCTTACATTCCCGCAAAGTAGAATTGCTTGTGAGGTTGGCCGCGTACCTCTACTTGTGTAGACTAAAACCGAGTGGTTTAGAATTGCTTGTTGTGGTCGGTCGGGAACCACTCTTTGTTTAGTTTAAATTCCGTGGGTAGAATTGCTTGTTCGGTTTTGGTGAACCGTCATTGTGTAGCTTGATCACCGTGGTTGTTGTGCAATTTGTTGAGTAGCCTTGCATTGTGTAGGACGGCTTGCCTAGCATAGTCGAAGCTTTAGCTTTGCACATTTGCCGCCTTGCTATCTAAATTGTTGTCTAGTGTGTTGCTAGAATTTTTATTAGGCTATTCACCCCCCTCTAGCCATTATGACCTTTCACCTTGTCGACCCCTCTTATGCAATGGAAAACTTTTCCTGGGAGGCCATTCAAAATAACAGCAGAAGTTCAAGAGTTAAAAATGGAATTCATCCAATGTAGGCATTTGGGTGGAAATCCTTTGTGTTGCATGATTTGCATCATGAAAGCATGTTCTACTTTATCAAAAGCTTTTTCAAAGTCCAACTTGAGAATGAACAATTCTTTCTTTGATTGTTAACATGAGTGGAGGTATTCTAAAGCCCAAGCAATACAATCTTGTATAGTCCTTTTTCTAATGAAACCATATTGGTTTTTATGGAGAAGAGTAGGTAAGACTAACTATAACCTATTGGCTAGGAGTTTTGTCAGGATTTTGATGGAAGTATTGAGGAGATAGGTCTAAAATCTCCCACTTTGACTGCATCATCTTTTTTAGGAATCAAGGTGATATAGGAGCCATTAATGCTTTGAAGGCAGGCAGAATCAGAATGGAAATCATTACAAAGATTATAGAAGTTAGTACAAATAATTGGCCAACAATGCTTAATGAAGTCAGTGTTGAAACCATCAGGCCCTGGAGACTTATTAGAGGGGAGATTTTTCACTACTAAATCTATCTCTTGCTTGGAGAAAGGTTGAATGGGAGAGTCTAAATTTGGATGAGGAGTTAGATAAGAGTTATTGAGGTAAAGTTTCTTGTACCCAATCTTTTTTTGAAGGCAATCCAGATGAGGTTTGCCTTTTCCGATGATCAGTGAGAACCACTCCATTATCATTTACCAATTGTGTTATAAAATTTCTTCTAAACTTAGTGGTAGCTTGAGCATGAAAGAATTTAGTGTTGGCATCTCCTATGATGACCCATTTGATTGCCCCTCTTTGTTTCCAATAGGTTCTTTGTTGGTGAAGAAGGGTGATGAGTTTTTCTTCCAGCAGTTTCCTAAAATTCCATTCTATGAGGCTAAGGTCTCTAGATTCTTCCAGGAAGTTTAAGAAAGAGAGGACTAATTTAACATTAGAGATGTTTGCATTAAGGTTGGAAAGGGTCTTTTTCCAATCCTTAAGCACTCCTCTTAGGTTCTTGAACCTAGCAGTAATATTTTTGGCTGCATCTTGGTGGAAAATGGGTGAGAACCGGCCAGATTGGACTTGACTTAAAAAGTCTTCATGATGAAGCCAATAATTTTCAAAACAAAAGATTGAACCTTTGGGTATGGAAGTAGAGATAGTGACAGACAAGGGATATGGTCTGAAGTTTCCATGGTGTGAGTAGTGACAAAGGTGTTTGGGTACGAGGTGGTCCAACTAGTAGATGAAAAGAACCAGTCTAGACACTCTAGGAGTGGGGGGTGTTGCTTGTTAGTCCAAGTGAATCTTTGGCCTTTGAGGGGAAGCTCAATCAAACCAAGAGCACTGATAGCTTCATTGAACATAAGCATGTCAGAATAATTGGCCCCTTCACGATTTCTATCTTTAGGATTGCGATAAAGATTAAAATCTCCAACTATTAGTCAATCTATTGTATCAGGCATAATAATATGTTTGAACCATTGAATGAAAGCTTATTTACCCTGAGCAGTGCATGGAGCATTAACATTAGGCAGAAGCCAACTAGAATTGTTGTGGACAGAGGAGAACATGATAGAATAAGCATAATCATTTTGGAAAATGCATTGGCCCTGAAACATGGAACTATTCCAAATAACTATAGAGCCACCAGAAGCTCCAACAGAAGGGAGAAAATGAAAGGCATCATATTGGGGGGGACAGAAAAGTCGAATAAAAGAAGGATCAAAGATATCACGTTTAGTTTCTTGCAAACAGATAATATCACAGCAAGTTTCAGCAACCCTATCTCGAATGGCATTCCATTTCTTTTCAGAGTTAAAGCCGCGAACATTTGTAGTCTAAGGTGCTGCATAGGAGTGGAAGATCTTCCCTTATAGTCCACAGGTTCCACGTTGCCAGGCAGTCGTCCTTAGCTTACTCAGTAACGTTTCTTCATCAGGCAGTAATTAAAACAGGCACGAGTTTCTTCAGCCTAGGCATGACCTCCATAACACCATAATAACACAGGGAGGTTATTTCATAAATGAACAGCAAGAAAATGGTGATTTTTGTTGGTCACTGGCTTATAAGCTGACACCCACAAGAAGTGCTGATTCAATTATCGATTTATTATTCAATGCTTCCAACCACTAGTTTCTTTCCCACGGTGCACCAAAATCATAGGCATTCTCTTGTCAAAACCAGTACTAGAGTTAATTGCATTGTGCATGTCTGCAAACCTGCAAAAGAGATGGACAAGAACATGGGAACAATAATAAGGGAATGCAGGACTACTTGCATTCGTCGACAAAAATATAAGAGCTGTGTGAATCAAACTCTTCCCGTAGAACTCACTAATTCATTCATGCATCAACGTCATTCTTAATATCTTGGACAAGAACCATAATGGTATCATTGGTAACATTGCCATTATTATCATATCAAGGATCACACAAGAGCATATGTAGCAAAATAGCAAATAGAGGTCCCATATAGCAGTAGAATACTTGAATATTTAGTTAATTTAAATAAGATGTAATTGGATTGTAGCTCATGTCTCTCCTGTTGCCCCATCACAAGATTTTTTTTTCCTGTAATTCCTGTAAGAAAAATGAGAACTCTGAGTTCCGTGTCTAAGATAAGACTGTAGTAATTATTGGAAATGCAAGAAACCAACCTATCAAAAAAAGCAGGGCAGTGTGTGTGTGCGCCCGGGGGGGGGGTGGGTGGGGTGGGTTCACAATGATTTGAGGACATGTATCTCATCTCCTAGCTTTGAAATAACACTTTGCTGTAAATTCAAACACACAGCCTGAATTGGGGACTCAGACTAAAGTTGGTAGGTTCTACTATAAAACTCTACCCATTTATAAGGCACACTTTGATAAGTGAGATTACTTAATACACTACTAGTGAAGCAAAACGACCATAGATAACCAAAAAAATTAAAATAAACATGCATGCAAATTTTCACTTAATGTGGTAACCTCAGTTCATGGCTGTCCAATCCTGATCAAAATACATATAAGCAGCATAGTAACAACATGTCTGGCTCCTTTTCTGATTGAGGGAGATTGGCCTATCGCAGCCAGAGGCTTTTGGTGTATAGATGGCATGCTGTTTTGGGTGGTGGATTCTATTTATTCAGATTGGTATAACAAATGGAATCATGTGACTTTAAATTTATTTGTTTTTAAAAATGAAACGAGGGCCCATATGAACAGTTGTAAACAATTTCCTTTGTATTTCTTATATGGTCATAAAGACTTTAAAAGGGAAATTGTGCAGAAGCAGCCACCACATTGAAATAATAAGTGGTCTGCTTTCCAGCTACTTCTTAATACGAGCATGGACGCTCTCCACCAAAAACAGAGGTACATCCTATATTTATGATCTCCGAGACACCACCCTACATATAGAGATTGTCAAAGTCACCAAATAATCAATTATCTATAAACTGGAACTTGTTCAGGTTTAGACTCAAACCCATATATAGTTACGTTGGTTCCCCATAAATAGTCTAATCTAAGAAACTATAGATTGCAATCACTTCCTACATGTGTACTGGAACAGCTGTTATTACTTAATGCAGTAGTAGTATGCTTCCGTAAAAAAAAAAAAAAAAACACTTTTTAAAACTTGTACAAAAAACTGTCTAGAACCAGCCAATAATTAAGCGATTAGAAAAGCTTGGTGCCTTCCATCCCCGCCTCAGTGGTATATATAAAAAAGCATAGTGCAAACCACACTTACCATTCAAGTGTAGGTGTGGAGTCTGTCATCTTTTAGGAAGTACATTGATCGAGGGAGTGGAGGGACAAGAATGATATATACATTCATATGAGCAACATGAGTAGATATATATAGATCTAATCAGTGCATGTGTCTTGTGCAAGAGGAATGAGAAGCATCTGAATAGAAAATATAGGCTGGATAGATGATGGTTGTTTTCCTCAACGAGTCGCATAGCATCACAAGCATTCACTGCAGGTTCTAGAAACATGGCAAAGGGGGTACATGTAACACCCCGCGTCCAAAAAATGGTATTCAGCTGTTGGCCCTTGCCCATAACACAACATCACGATCGGTTGATGATGAAAGTGGATGAGCTGGACTGCCATAAGTGGTGGAAAGGCAGCTGTGATGAACAATTGATGCCACCTGGCAGATGCAAGTCGCCCCGGGAGTGCATGTCGTACAAGATGAAAGCCAGGTTTGCTCTGCCATTTTTTGGGTACTTTTATGCGTGACTGCCTGCGGCACAGGTTATTGCAACTTTGTCGATGCATGAGTCGTCGAAGAAGGATGTGTTTAGTCTGAGGTTCTGCAGTATAACAGAAGGATGTGTCTCTTAGTTTTAGTTGGGTTACACCCATTTAATTAATTAAATCCATAAATTTTTAGAGGCCAAGTAATTGCAGAGTAAATGTGGTGGAAGGGTAGTGGATCAGCAGTTCTTGATGTGTGGTTTAATGTGCATTGAGTTTGATCGTTTAAATGAAGAGATCGAGTTAGAGGGATGATCATATGTCATGGCAGTTACATGTTGTTGCAATTAATTATCTTTTTATTCTTCTTGGCTGTGCACATAGCTGTCTCCGTACTTCCTTGCTCGCTTCCCAGCACCGCGGATGGGCACCGGCAAGGTGGGCTAGATCCATGATGGGGAGAGGTGGATCTGTTGTGCTGCAGTCCAGATTGTGTGTTTTCTAGCATTCTTGGACTCATTTTGTTCTAGCTAGTTACACTTCCTTGATGTGTGGAAAAGCTAGGATGCTCTTCGCACTTGTTGTTCAATCTTCGGGTATAACGAACTATAGCTCGCTAGAAGGGCATCTTCAACGTAATTGTCACGCGTGCAACACGTGCTAACCCCTATGGTGGAATAAACAAGGCAGCTGAGGTTATAAAGGAGGCCACCGCGACCATCGCTGCCAAACCGGACGCCTCAAATGGCATACACTAGGGGAGGCACCAGGTAGGAAGACGCCACACGCTGTCACCGCCGCCGCCACGTCCGCGGAATCGTCACTGTCATTATCATTAGCTTAGTCGAGTCAAGGATTTTTAGGGAAGGACTGCTTGTTATACATCAATAAGTGTTGCACAGTTTAGAATTGGGATGTTATTGGGCCTAGAAAGCAACAAATTTGGAGTGTTGGGGCTGTTGTATAGGCTGAGCAGGCTAGCAATTGTATTTAGCAATGTGTTATACATATACAAGGTATTAAAGAGTATATATACTTGATTTTTTCCTAGAATTTTTGGGGGGACAGCTGTACCCCCATGTTATTACTGTAGATCCGCCCCTGGGAAGGAGTCAAGTCAGGTAATTGAGTAGGTGAAAATAGGAAAACAAGAATCCGCAGGATCTCCAGGTTGCTTCGCGGGCAAGTGCAATAGGGAAAATAAATATTACATATTGTAATCAGATGAAGGAAACAATAAAGTAAACCACTTATCTATCTCTATCCCTCTCTGCCGTGGCCGCCTGTCCGCCTTCTCGCCCACGCACAACCGCACTCCTTAGTCCGGCCACTGCCCCGGATCCTCTAGTGCCGCCACCCCGGGGAAGGCCCTCAACAGTCATATTTTTCTCAATAACGGGCTCAATATTTTTATCTCTCACGTGTGAGATGATCATTAATTTTCAAATTATTTTGCAAAGCCACTTAATCTATGGTACCATAGGGATGTCATAGGGGACAAGACAGTCACTACAGCAGGCGCCTTCTTTGCCTAGTGCCTGCTGCAATCGGCAAAGGGGCTTTTGCACTCAGCAAAGTCTTTGCCGAGTGCAGCACTCGGCAAAGAGGTGACGGCGAAGAAGCATCCGGTAAGGGCTTCTTTGTCGGGTGCCAAGCGTCGGGCACTAGGCAAAGCCTTTGCCGAGTGCCGCGTGCCGCGTGGCCACTCGGCAAAGATTTGACGCCGTCGTCCGTCGGTCGTTGGCCGTTTTCTTTTTTCTTTTTTACTTTTCTTTGCCGAGTGCAACACTCGGCAAAGACCCGAGCTTTGCCTAGTGTAAATGCCATTGCACTCGGCAAGGACCCCAACTTTGCCTCCATTAGTAATTGCAGTCGGCAAAGGATTTTTTTGTTTTTTTTAAAAACTCTTTGCCGAGTGCCACTGCCCGGCACTCGGCAAAGAAATTATTTTTTTTAAAAAAAATAAATCTTTGATCAAACCACAAAAGGATGCTGATCGACATAGCTCAATAGTCTGATAAAGGCACAAAAAATGCAAAGCATGCAGTGAAGAATATTGTCAGGATCACCAAGAAAGTAACAGAACACGAAAGATGCTCTCCATTGTCACTCTCCAATCCCCATGCCTTTAATAAATATTCACATAAACAAAATTGGAACTTTACAATTTGTTTGAGTATGCCATGAGGAAACTCATCTGTTGAAAACAGTAGTACAAACACATACTGATATTTCATACTCCCTCTGTCCTAGGATATAAGGCGTAACCACCTGTGGTTATGCCTTATATCCTAGGACGGAGGGAGTAATTAATTGGCAACATCCATCCATCCTTGTTCTAAGGCTGTGCAATAATAAGGCTGTAAAATAATGTTGTTGTATGAACGGTGGACCTTAAGCTGGTAAAAGAAAATTATCACTTGTAAGCAAAAACAAATATGAAGGTTCTTTAGTAAGACAATATTATTTCATAATAAAGTTTTCTCTATGAGGAATTCCTTCGTAAGCCTAACATGGCACCAATTCAGGGAAGAAAAACAATAGACATGAACTGAAATTTGTACAGGATGAATAGATTTCAGCATAGCCACTATGTAGCATTACTTAAAGAATATTGGTTACTCTTCCCCATAGCTTTGAAATAAATTGGTTCAGCATGCAAGCATTTCTAACCTTTGAAATAAATTGCAAAAGTATATTTACTAGATTTCTATATATACCCAAGAGTATGTGTGCATACCAAATATATGCATACCCATAACAAAAATCGATATATATATACATGAGCCTTGTTCTCATGAACATAGCTGCTGGGCATGAGGCCTGATGATCAAACGATGGTCAATCACACTCTTCTTTGAAAAGAATAGGGAGAGAGAATATCAGGAGATACTGCAATCTGAAAAGTAGCATCAAGTCATACTGTAATTTGAAGGGCGACTCTAATCTGATAGTAGTATCAAGCCATACCAAGAACAATGGTTGTAATCGGTAATACCAAGAACAATGGTGCACTCTATTGATTTTTTTGGCATCCAAACGATGAGCTGGTCCAGTTTGATCATGGTAGCATTCATTTGCTCTAAAAAAGACTATTGCTCTACTGCTTGTTTGTTTAGACATGTCTTCCTCACTAAACATGCAAGGCAAAGGAAACACAAGATTGATAGTACTGAACTGCACTTCAATAAACCTGAGTTTTCAAGAAACTGAAGTACTAAAGGCAGTTTACTAAAGCTGCAGCTCTAAAAGTACAGTACTGCAGTTTACGCTAACATGCACTAACCAATTTAGTACCACAAAGCACAAACCACAGGCACAGCCACATCGCATATATATATCAAATGACAAAGCAACGGATCTTACCAATACTAGGGAGAGAACGTCAGGCCAGCGGCAGCAGGTGCTTACCGTCGATGAGGTGGACTTGCGCCTCCAAGGTCGTGGTACCACGTCTCTTTGGCTGCATAGATAACATGACTGCTCAGGAACTCAGGAAAAAGATTGGATAGTAGTCCTGCTCTAATTGTCAAACTAAAATGGGAAGGGAGTCTTAAATGCTTACAGATATGCATGGTTGATGGAAGTAACAATAAATCACAGCAGCATCAAAAATAAAACAAATTTTTAAACAGGTCTGGGGGTTCGATTCCCGGTGGGAGCGAATTTAAACAGTCTGCATTGTAGAAAAAAATAAAAAATATAGGCTGGGGTTTCCCTTGCTGACTTCGGTCAAAAAATAAATCACAGCAGCCTAGAGGAAAAAGAAAAGCAGCTCGAACTGAGCCTAAACCTGCATATAACATGTAAATTTCATTTGCATGATATTGAAAGTAAGCACATATTGTTTCTTAGCGATGACACCAAAAGCTGAGCCTAAAATGCAAACTCGATGTATTGTAGGGTTAAACAAGTTTCAGTATCAATTCACACCTCAGTAGATATTCAGTTTCCTGGTACCCTATAGATGAGTAAATAAACTACCTAAAATAATGGCTCTCTGATTGAATAGAGCATGCCTCTCCAAATAGTCCAATCTGCAAACATATGAGAAGCAAAAACTCAGATCGAGAATCTGATTTTATAGAATACAAATTAAAGCTGAACTTGAATACTTTTTCTATATGTTTCTTGTTCCAACCTCAGAAGCAAATCAGCAAACATGTAATGGGCACTGAGACATATCTACACACATAAACAGGGTCACAGGTAAACAACTATCCCAACAAGAACTGATTTTGAAAGCGTGAGCCATCTCTATTACCAGTGATTCCGCGACTCAAGTCTGGCAGGAATGAATACAATGATGTGGTTCAGGCATATTACTTCCCTTTTCTTCTCTAAAAAAATATTGATTTCATTTTATTTTGCTGGATGACCACTACACAATAGTCATATGTGAGCTGGTTAGCGGTGTTGGTGGCTTTGTGTGAAACGAGATGTCGTCCTTGCTTGCGTTTATAAACTGTTCACCATAGGTCATCTAGTTCATAGTTGCGTTCTGATCCGTACCAATTTATATCACATTCCTTGATGTTTTTAACCATATATAATATTGTTATTTGCACCCAAGGTCGGGGCACTGATCTATATTGGTAAGTAGTACTGAGTTAACTTCAATTGTTGACAGACCAACTATGAAGATTAATGTGTTACTTACTGAGTACAGTGTAGCAAGAGGTAGCTATGCTTAAGTGATTCGCAACAAAACTGCACTGCTCAGTCCCTTGGAGACAGAAGCTTGGAAACAGTAATCTTGCAATTGTACAGGCGACCCACTCCCTGATAACTTGCTGTTTGAACTTCATTGTGCATTTGGTGCTCTTAAATCTCTGAAATCATACCTCCCCTGATGCCTCCTACTCCGAGACATTTCTATACGTTTTGTCATGTGTCGTCCTCGACACATTGGCTGTATGGACTGATGAATCATGGTACCCTCTCGATCTGTCTACAATACAATACTCTCTTAATATCCACCATGTGTGACTAATAAAGAAATCATGTGACGACTGACATTTATATGCCTCGTCTCTAGTTGGATTAGTACCTGTGCCGGCACTATATATAGCTAGTAGTCTGTTCTGCGCATTTGGCAAGCTAACATAATAATCAACAATGTAGTCTCTCCTGTTGTTTTTTACAACTGTATGCATTTTGACTCTATTGCAGCCTGATAATAACTTTGATAAATGAACCATAATTGCATGATTCTGCAATCTTGCCACGTTTCCAGCTCTGATAGGGCCGGCTTGTGAAATTTGTATATTTGGGAGCATACGGTGGAAAGAGTTAAGAATATAATGCTATCTTTCGCACAAAGTCTTTTTTATTAGTCCACTATAAACTCGTTACTTCATTATGTAATTACATTTCTTTCAGATTGAGCTTCATGGAATTTACGGGAAATTAAAACCCTTGCTCAAGGTATGTACGTACTCTTGTGATCCTGATCCTCACTGGTTATTACTCCGTACATAACCTAAATAATTCATATAAAAAATAAATGAAACCATTTAAGCAAAGTCAAAGATCCAGATACTAGTTCAGAGTACTACAGATTTATATACGATAAAAAAAAGTGGCCCTAAACACTCAGTACTAGTCAACAGAAGGCAATAATGCAGTCTGGTCGCCAACGGACTTCGTATTGAGCGCGCCATGATATTAATTATTATGTTAACTGCAGAGTTCTCACTGGTGAGGAGTGAGGACGACGACCGAATAGGTACATAAGCAAGTTCATGCGCAGAAGAATTCTGCTCTCTTCCTATCTTAGGAAAAGCTAAACTATGCAGGCTATATCCCTCCATCTGGGCATCTCAGATGATGAGTTCTACGTACCAACGATCTGTCATGTCCCTGGCATGCAGCTTCACAAGGACAGAGGTGCACCGACCCATTCATAAGGTCATGCCCCAACCATTGAGTGAAACAAACACGCACCAAGCCCTTTCTTATCAACTACAAATCTAGGATTGAATGAAAAAATTGTTTAAACCAAAGCATGTAACCTTCCTCTTAGGTCCTAGCCGAGGTCGGAATCGTAGTTGACGCGATGAATGATTGTTTTTAGCAGGTGCTTTGCCTTTTCACCTAGTACAAAGCCAACGTATAGTACAACTTTGCTAGTTGAGGATGAGGGCACCAGTGGACAAGTTCACACGCTCGCGGAGACGATAGCTCCTATTTGTATGATGTGTGTTTTCCTTTAAGCGATTGTCGGATGATCAGGCAATACATGTTACTCGCATCGGCCGGAATCTCCATCTGGAATCTCCCTCAATAGTGTGGCCAGCTGCGCCTATAATGCCTATAACTGGCAACCACACTGCACAACCATTCTTCCATGTTCCAAACATCACATGTTGTGCACTTGAAGACCTGAACAAGTAATGATACCTCTATTGATGCCCCTGTACCTTTCTTTTGTTTAAAAAGAAGCAAGGTATGATATATCTACATGATAGAAGAAAGATCCCAAGGAGGAAAGGTTTGAGCATCCATAGTTAATTACGAGCTAATTCAAAAAACACATAATTCAGTCTTGCACAACATATCGATTACGATCTCTAGTTTCTCTACCGCCTTAAGAATAGCAACCCGAATGAACAGTCCTACAGTGCCCACATCCTTCCGCGTCCGTCTGATCTGCTGAGCAGTCCTCCATCGGGTCGTCCATTTCTTTGGCCAACCACACCCGTTCGCATATTGTCTCCAGAAGCTTCTCAAGCCCCACCTCCCGACCCTATCCGCAGCGTCCCCGGTTGAAGCTTCTGGGCTTCTCACGAGGAAAAAAAAGGCCCACCCAAACTTGCCAACCAGCCATGGAGCCGCCCGCCACCCGCCGCCCGCCGGCTCCTCGACTGATCCTCCTCCCTTCACCGCCGCAGCGTTCGCGCTCGGCATGGCCTGGACCGGTCCCGGCTTACCTCCATGGCCGGCAATATATATCCTACCAAAGCTGCTCGGCTGCTCCTCTCCATCGTGCCTTCCTCCAGCTCGGTGTCAGGCCAGCAACCCCCGCCTCTTGGGCGACCACCTCGCCTCCGCACTCTGCTCCTCCCACGCCGAGGCCAACAGATCGCTCAGATCTGCCGCTGCACCGGCCATCTAGGCAGGTCGGTGGTCCACAGCGACGACGCCCACCATGTGTTCATTGAAATACACTCAAGGTAACATTTGTTACAAGTTCTGCTTTCTATAGGAGTTTTGAGTTCATCTGAAACCGACCATGTTTGACAACGATGTTCTGCTTCAGAATCACATCGTTCTTGATGAAGATATACATTCTGCTTTGTAGGTCCTGTTTATGTCATAGCATGCATCCCGTTTGTTTTGTTTGTATATGATTTAACCTATTGGGTTATGCCCGAAAGGTCAGGTTCCAAAAAAGATGGATAAATGTTTCATGCCTCACCAGTGCCATAAATCTTCTTCTGTGTGTGTTTCCATTTTGTGCCTGTCATATACCTCGGCTATGATGTCTGCTCCTCATAATTAGCAATGCAAATAAATAATTGTGGCTGGCTAAAATAGACTGAAAAAGATATGCTCCTTCCAACTTCTGAATCTAAAGGTGAAACAACCACACCAGCACCAGTTTTTTTATTTCAGACTCATATTAGTGTTTCATAGCTCTCAGTCTCCAAACACAAACCATCAACAGGAGGGCACTGCGATGTAGGGGGATGTAGGGTTGATAATGATAGTATGCTGATAGTGCCCACAGAGTGGCCCTCATAACCATAAAAGATACAAGGGATTCCAGTGCGTGGCATGTGACATGTATATGGGTCGTCTAAGATTTGGAGAGTTTAGACTCTGTTTGTGGTTTCCTGTGAAAGTGAAATAGGAGAACAATTCATGTGAAGGTGAAACAAGAGAATTACTTTCGCTTTGTTTGAGTTTCTACTGTGTGCTTAGTTGACTTCTCATTACACTATTGTTCCATCTTTTTTTTCAAATTATAACCATGTGTGCTGCGGACTACATGTAAGTTGCTAGGATTTTTTTTCCTTTTTCTGTTCCTCTTTACCTTAGTAATCATCTGATGATTGCTCATGTGCAGACCCTACTGCAATATGAACCCGACATCGTTTCACGGGCTGTGTAGTCATAGTTCACTATGGTAAAATTCTCGATGCATATAGAACTACAGACCTTATTATTGGTTCCACCAAGACAACGACAACATCAGGTAACAAAGAAACTGGTACTTATTTTGTGTTCTAGCATGTAGAAATCCTTATACCTTTACTATTCTTTAGCAAGCCATTTTTTTTGTGAATTAGTTTCTTTCAACAATGTGTTGTACCATTTGCGCAGTCAGTAAATTTAATTTATATTTTTATGCTTTGGTTATGCAATGCAGGTTATAAGTAGTAGAAAACTGCTATTGGAGCACTCCAGTACTCAAAAAAACAATAGTGGTTAGCGATTCTGTGTATGGGTGTGTCATTGTGCCTTAATAATGGTCCCTAATTTTGTTTTTTCCTTCTTGAGACAATTGTTTTTTTCCCTAAAAGTATGCAGGAAGCAGGTCCTTTTCAGATCTAATCATCCAATTTGCAGAGTTCAGACCAGGCTGCAATTTTCTGGAACATTCGTTCCTAATCACTGTGGGTAAGCATGTCAACCATTGTGCCTTGAACACTTTGTGATTTTTTTTTGTTCCATGTGATTATTTCCAGAGGTTGCCCCTGTATTTTGTTGGATGTAGACCTATCCAGTTGTGCTGATGCCAGTCTGCTGGTACCCTTACCACTATTCTGTTTTTATAGATTTTCTTGATCACTTTTGTGTTTGATAGAGTATCTTTTTGTTGTTTTATGAGTATATTAATATTGGTTTTCTGCTTCCTAGAGCAAAATGTCCATGCCCTACATGTCATGAGGCCTTTCATGTTTGCTACTATTTGCTAATCTATATCACTTATTGTTCCATATTGCCAATGTTCATTTGCTCTCTCTATTTAACCATTCCATAATTACTAATGCAGTTACTAATAAATAAATGCTGCACCAATAGGAGAACCACAGAAAAAATGGGAGCCTTACATGGGGGGATTCATAAATCAAAAGCATTGTTCCATTGCTCTACCTATAGGCCATGGGTTAACCTTCAGTTATAAGTTGTGTTGTGATTATCATAGTTATGAAGAAGACTGAAATTTGTTTTCTCTTTGCTTATTTTCTAGCATGTAACCTTCAGACCTTTGTGTACTCTTTGTGGATAAACCACCATCTCACCTTATAGTACTTCACCTGTTGTCTCTATTCCTTTAAAGAATGTACTGAACATGGAACTTTCACTGGTTCAAAGATCATATCTCAAGAAAAATCATTTGTAGCCTATACACACCATGGATAATTGCAATTATGTTGTACAGATTACAAAAAAACCCAAAAATATGAGCTGCCTCTGCCTAGCCTGCGGCAATTGCCACACGTGTGAAGTCGCCCCGAGGACCATAGAGACATGCGCGTGGACTTGAGCTGCGCTCTGGCCTCACTCGAATAGATATGGCTTCTACTGTAAGTTTGATTTTCTGAGGCCCTGGTCATATAGGTGGGCACGGTGCTTCCATCCGATCATAGATCCCATTCTCTGGTGTTTCCCAACCCTAGTGTTTTTGTCTGCATGTTTGTGGAATTGCAGTATTGGCCCTTGACTATATAGAGTAGCTAGGTACTCTATATAGTTTCTAGCATGATGCATGCTCAAGATGCAGGGACTTCAAGTAATTGAGTTCGGCCGCATATATATATGGCAACGGATCTAGTGCAAAATTATCTCCCGTGCAAACTGTGCAAACTCTAATCTGGACCGCAGGACGTTGATCCAAGGAGGCACATGCATGGATCGGATCATTAGTTTCATTTAATTGCCATGTTGGATGCGATACCTACCAACCATGAAAATTACATAAATGCATTTCCTCATTTTGGTGATGCTCTATTCATTGTCTTTAATTTCAATCATTTTTTTTACCGACCTTTTCAATTGAATAAAAGAATGGAGCCAGAATTAACGTCACACAACTGTGTGCTCATGTCATTGAACTCCGTGTGCTCCAGGTATCTCTTGATGCTCACACATCACAGATTCAATGCTGACTTAATCCAGTAGTTACACGCGTTGCATGCCTTTGGTCCATGTGGTGCTCTTGAAGCCCTCAAAGATATCTCTTTTGATGTCTTCTTTTGTTTTTTGAACTCTGTTTTCACATGATTTGGCTGCACAAACATCCAACTATTGCACTTTCAAATCATTCATATATATATTTTAGATAAAAAGAAATTTTAGTATACTATTTGCAAGAGAAATCAACTCGAGATTTGAATCAAATTTTTCACAAAAAAGTTATAAATTTGACATTGCAAGTCAAAAGGTAAAAAATCATCAAGCATTCCTTCTCTTCTCCAACGTTTCCCTCTGGATCTACTCTCCTTTCCAATGCTGAATTGTTTCCCATTTCTTTTTTCAGGAATCAAGTAACCATTTTTTTGGTAAGATAGTAAATTATAGTTGATAGAAACACTGTTATTCCACGCCTAAAAAATTGAACAGTCTCACATGCTAAAACTTTGGGAAATAGATAGCAAGTGTTCTACATTCTACAAAGGCACCACATAGGAAACTGCAGAGCTCTCTCAGATCATCCGGTGGTGAGGAGTGAGGACAACAATCGAATAGGTAGATGTGCAAGTGCATGCGCTGAAGAATTCTGCTCTCTGCCTATCTTAGGAAAAAGCTAAACTCTGTAGGCTCCTGTCCCTTCTGGGAATTTCTAATGATGAGTTCTACCCCCAATGTGTCTGTGTCCCCGGCATGCAGCTTCATATGGATAGAAGCCATTTGTAAGATCATGTTCCCATCCATGCAGTGAAACATACACATGCCAATTGGTAAATGCTGTTCTCACTGCTCTCCCAACTTTTACCATGTGTACTTTCCTCCTCCCTAAAACAGTTCTTAAACAAATAGACAAGTTTAGAAGACACTGTTTACGGAGTGGCTCTGATCTTAATAGCAAAAAGACCCTCAAAAGCAGCCTAGCCCCTGGTGTGCAAACCTAAAAATGAGGGTAGACTTGGTGTATTGGATCTTCAAACTCAAAATGAGAGCCTAGTCATGAAACATCTGCACAAATTTTTTAATCAGCTTCCCATTCCTTGGGTCCAGCTTACTTGGGATCACTACTATGTTAGAAACAACCTCCCTGACACTTTCAGGCCTTTCAGGGGAGGATTTTGGTGGAGAGATATCCTCAAACTACTAGACTCTTTCAAGAGCATGTCCTGTGTCATAGATCAGAATGGATCAACTTGCTTTCTTTGGCTGCATAAATGGGACAACAATCTATGGAGTGATTCATGTCCTCATCTGTTTTCTTATGCTAAATCTCAAACTGTGACTCTCAAAACTGCAGCTATATCTGAAAATCTGGAAGACCTCTTTCACTTACCTTTGTCTGTTGAAGCTTATGATCAGTTCCAAGTGCTCAAAGATTCTCTGAATAATCTGCATCTGATTGACAATACAGATAAATGGACTTATGGCTGGGGCTCTCCAAACTTTTCTTCTAGACAGGTGTACAAAACTCTGATTGGGCATCAGCCAATTCATAGAGCTTTTCATTGGCTCTGGCTCTCATCTTGTCAGAATAAGAGAAAATTATTCTTCTGGCTTGTCCTTAATGACAGGACTAGCACTAGAGATTTTCTAACTCGTCGTGGTATGCAACTTGAAGATACCACATGTGTGTGTTGTACCCTGAATGTTCAAGAACACTTATTGCATTTGATGTTCCATTGCCCCTTTGCTGCTGCCTGTTGGTATAGTATTCAGGTTGTCATACCAAATTCAGATGGCATTTTCACTATTCTGGAAGGCATTCGATCTCAGATTTGGGTGCCATTTTTCATGGAAATAATTATTACTATATGCTGGTCGATTTGGATGACGAGGAACGATCTGATTTTCAAGCTCCTGGGACATTCAGTTGCAAGATGCAGAGAAGTCTTCAAAAGAGAATTTGCTCTAGTTGTGCTAAGAGCAAAAGCATTTTTACATCCCTCAATAGATCAATGGCTAAACAACTTTGTGTAATTTTATCCATTTTCTTTCTTTCGTTTTTTGTATCTTGAACTTGGTCTTTGTAACTCTGTACGTTTCAGTTTAATAAAATTCCAGTAGGGGCTTTTGCCCCTCCTGTTCCATAAAAAAAATACATACATATGCCAAGCCATATGAAAAAGAAGTCCGCTGTTGTTGACCAGAACATTAGGATTGAATGACAAATTAGTTAACAAAAGCATATAACCTTCTTAGAGCAACTCCAAGAGATGGTCTAAAACTAATTGCCAAATTCCTTGTTTTAGCCATTGTGTAAAATAGAAAAGCCTTAGAAATTTGTGGCCAGAACTCACATTCTACATATGAATGCAAAGCATGCTTGCCATGGAATTTGGGGCCAGAATTGTGTGCTGCACAAGTTGAAAATAAAAGCTTTTTCTATATTGAAGAAAGGATTGATCCAAGGGTAACTCAAGACAAGGCAAGCACTGTAATTATATTTGTTGCCAATGGGTCTACAACAGCAAAACAGATAGAATATGAGTTTATGGATTTGATTGGAGTTGCTCTATGGATGTGGAGAGTTAGAGCTCTAACTGACAGTAAATTCATGATGAGTTTTCCAAGTGCTAAAATGGCTGGAGAATGGTGCAGGATCAAAAACTTGATAATAAAACATGGGGCACACATTCAGATTGATGCATGGTCTCCAATGGTGTGCTCCAATGAAAGGTTACATACTGCATGGTTTAGAGTCAGTAGAATTCCAGCTAATCAGAGGTCTCCAAGGACTCTGGCTCAAGTGGGAGGTTTGGTGGGAAAGTTTGTTATTGTGGATGAGGGGACCATATTTAGATATGATTATGTGAGGATGCTCATTGCTTGTAGGGATGTCACTAGGGTTCCCAAGACTGTTTCAATTGCCCTTGGGATGCAATTCATCCCCTTTAGGTTTGAAAGAGAAATACCAGAGGAGGTAACTGAGAAGGTGCTAAAGAGTGGTATCAAGGTAACTGAGGATCAAGCTCCTGCTACCAAAAAGTACAAAGCTAATGTGGCAACACCAAAACCTGATTAGACTGGTGATGGGGGGGACAATGGAATAAATACCTGATGTGAATCCTCAAGAAATACCAAAAAGTCTGGCATATGCAACCTGAAATACTTGATGTGAATCCTCAAGAATACCTTTTGAGTAAGGGGTAGGAAACAATGGAAGAAACTGTGCAATATGATGGTATAGAAAAAGAAAAGGAGGTGGTAGTGGCAGTTGACTCACCAGAGGTGTTTATTACTGATGATGTGATAGTAAACACCCAGGGGAGTGTGGAAGAGGAAGCTGGACAAGCTAATTTGTAGCCTCAACTAGAAATCAATTCAATAGCAAATGGGAGTAACCCTGAAGATACTGGAGTGTGGTGACTCAAGATGGTGAAGAAAGAATCAATCTAACATTACAGACTGAGAATGAGGCAGATGGGGAGAGGTGTGATATCAATCTGGACAATGATGCTATGGACAAGGGAATTCAAGAAAATAACTCTCATCAGACTAATGCAATTGAAGCTAAGGGGCTACTCTTAGAAGGAGCAACAGGCTAATCAAGGACACCAAGCTGATCACCAAGGAGAAGAATGAATAGATGGCTGCAAAAAGAAACTTAGAAGGTAAACTTGAAAATTTGAATTCCTTCTCTGCTTTACATATGGTTGCTAATATGGGTTTAGTTGATATGAGTAATGATTTTGATACCTTTAATCTGATTAAGGACGTAGAAACAGCTAGAAATGATCTGTTTAAAAAAATTGCAATGCTAAACAAAATAGTCTTATTGACTCTGCTAAAATGGGTGATGGTGAGACTGGTACTTTAGAAATTGAATGGTATCATGACGAATCATTAGATCCAGATGACTTTACTCTTGTTGAATCTAGAAAAATTGAAAGAAAGAAAGAAAAAAGTCAAGTTTTCTCCCAGTAATGATGGGAAAAAGCAAGGTTAGGAAAATCCTGCTTGCCCCAAAAAGAGAGGTAGGCCATGTAATGCCACCTATTCTAGCAACAATTGGAGGAACAAAAAAGTTAAATAAATGTCGACCCAACAAAATCTTTTTGGCATTATCTGGAACTGTTGGAGTTTGAGGAAAAAAGGAGTGATGACTTTTATGAAGAATCTTATGGCTCAGTATAGCTTTCATTTCATTGGTTTGCAGGAGACCATGATTAAAGAATATGATGAGAAAATTATTAGGAAACTTGATGGGACCCAAGACTATCTTTGGCTTGATATACCAGCCAAGGGGAGGTCAGGGGGTGTTTTAGTTGGGGTAAGGAGAGATTTGTATGATGTTGGCTCATTCCAACAGGGGAATTTTTTTTTACAAATGAATCTATGGGATAAGAGTAACATAATCAAGTGGAATCTTTTAGTAGTGTATGGTGCTGCACATGATGGAAAGAAAATGGAGTTTTTGTCTGAACTTTCTGCTTTTTGCTCTGGAAGTAAAGAACCATACTTAGTTGGTGGTGACTTTTCAGTGAAAGAAACAAAAGTGGTGGTGTGCAGAAATTTTCTGACATCTTTAACACTTTGATATCTTTTCGTGAGCTTAGAGAAATCATCATGACAGGGGGTTTATACACTTGGTCCAATAATCAGGACCCCCCTTGTTGGAAAAACTTGATAGAATATTGGTGTCAAAAGAGTGGGAGGATATATTTCCAAATGTTCTAGTCAAAAAACTTCCAAGAGACCTTTCTGATCATAACCCTTTGATCTTATTATCTAGCCCTTGTAAGGCTTTAAAACATCTCCAATTTAGATTTGATTTGACATGGCTCACAAATCCTGATTTCTACCCCAAGGTGGAGGAAATATGGAAAAAACATTGTAGAGCTCCTACAACTCTAGATAAGATTCAACAAAAACTGAAATTGGTAAAACAATATTTAAAGGTTGGGGGTTTCAATTTACAAGGAGAAATAAGGAAAAAAAGAGAAGAGGTGGGAAAAGAAATTTTTGTACTTGAGTCTATTGAAGAGAGAGCTGGTTTAGATTTTGTTCAAGTAATTTGGAAAATGGAACTGTTGAAAGAAAATTTACGGCTGCTTGATCAAGAAGAGATGTATTGGTATTCTAGATCTCATGAACAGTGGCTGTTGAAGGGTGACAACAACACCACCTTTTTCCATAAGGTAGCTAGTGGGAGAAGAAGGAAGAATACTGTTATATCCTTAGAAAAAGATGGATTTATAATTGAAGGGGATGAAAATTTATTAAAACATGCCACTAAGTTTTATTTAGGGTTATTTGGGCCTGAGCCAAGTCATAACATTCATTTGGATCAAAGCCTCTGGGAAACTTTACCTCAGACTTTGAGTAGTGAAAGTGAAAACTTATGTAGACCATTCACTGAAGAAGCAATCAAATATGCTCCAAATGGAAAAATAATAAGGTTTCTGGCCCAAATAAAATTCCCATAGAATTTTACCAGGTCTGTTGGGAAATTGTGAAGAAGGATGTGGTGCAATTGTTTAATGATTTTCATGATAACAAGGTGGACATTAGTAGAATTAACTATGGCATTATAACTCTCCTTCCTAAAGTTTCTGATGCTGCTAAAATCCAGCAATATACACCAATCTGCCTACTTAATTGTCTGTATAACTGATCACTAAAACTTTGACATTAAGGTTTGAAAAAGTAGCTGATAAGCTTACAGTTATTAAACCGTCAGGCATTAGCTTGGACCGTCGGGAAGTGCAATTCCCGAGCGTATACCGTCGGGAACCTCACGTCGGGCATCCATGGTTTGGCATTCCCACTTTTACCGACGGGTAGTCGGCCATTGTGTGGCCGACTGTATGTTCCCGACGGTTAACGGTCGGCTATTAGTTTGTAAACATGCTAGAAGGACTTTGGTCAGACATGAATTGCCGAGGGTACCCTGGTCGGGGACTTGGTGCACGATGGGTTTTTAAAACCCATCGGAAACATATCCGGTCGGGGATTTGTTGCACGACAGTGTTTAAAACCCATCGAGAAACATATCCGGTCGGGGATTTGTTGCACAACGGTGTTTAAAAACCCATCGGTAAACATATCCTATCGAGGATTTGTTGCATGACGGTTTTTTAACCCATCGGGAAACATATTAGCAACGGTGTTTATTAACCATCATTAATTAAATACTCTCGGTAGAATATATATGTCGAGGTTTTGTTTTCCCGTTGGCAAAAAAATTTTAAACTATCGGCAATATAGAGATGCGCCATAAATAATTAATTTGTAACCACAAATTAGATCAATTATAGATCTTAAACATTCACATATAATTCATAGCATTTCATAACAAGCTCATCAATATTGCATACTAAATTGATAGTTTGAAACCACATGATCACCAAATAAAGGTACAACCTAGATAATCTAAAAGTTTCTAAGAACATTCTTCAACATAACATTAAAATGTTCAAATAAAAATACTCCACTAAGAAGCTACTGTTCACAGGGCATAAGAAAAACTACTTAAAAGTGCCACACTTCGTATATTGCATATAATCTCTTCTCATCAATAGGCACCATCATCATCATAACCATTGTCCACATAATATTTGCCATCATCTTGGGAACGATAGACTTCATCTTCATAATCATAGGTATCATCATCATTGTCATCACCACTATAGTCTGCCCCACCAATGTTATCCTATAGAAGTTACAAAATTATTTTTATAAGCATATGAACTAACTTGAATACATATAAGATAGATTTTACAATACTTTCAGTAATGGCATGAATATATTTAGAACACACTTAATACTTACATGTTCAGATGCACTAGGATCAGTTTTCTCATGCTCTCTAGGGAAAGCAGCCTCAGATTCAGAAGTAGGCTGCATGTCATGCATATTATTAGTACTTTGAAGGTAAGTTTATTCTAATAATTAGATAGCAGTTAAACTTACCAAGTTACTTGCAATTTCCTGAGCTAACACATCAAAGTCCATTCCTTGTTTAGCAGCAATTGCCTATTAAAACATCATGGTTAGCAATAGATATTTATAAGTATGCATATATTTATTCCAACGATAGTTACCCGCACAACATGTTCAAGATTGCCATATCCTTTTCGCAGCTGCAGATTTTCCCTTTCAAGACGCTTCTCTTTAGCAGAAACTAATGGTTGCACACTTCTTTTCCTTGTCTTGATTGCTTCCTTCTCTGCAACACTAATTTCTCCATCGCCGATTGCTAGCTTACCATGTAGTATTCTACCTGCACACTCATAAATGACACCTGCATCTAATTCTGGATGCTCAGTTTTCCAATTCAGGCCATACTTTTTTTCAATTCGTTCTTCATATTGTGCCTTTTTCCAAAAAAACATAGAATGCTATAGATCAGTTACAAGAAATGAACAAGAGCTATCTGTTAGATAATCCAACGCTTACCCATTTATCAGCAGCATTCTCGTTGCACAACCTGCCATCATTTGACCCTGGATTCAATTTATGATTATGCAGCCAAGCGCCACCAATTCCAGGGTCAATGCCAGTTTTTAGTGCCTACAGTTAAAGTGTAAGTATGGTATGACTTGTGTATGGTACATTGTACATAAGTACTCTATGAAATCACAACTTTCTGGTTTGGGTTCTTACCAGCGATTGGCATGTTGCCGGTAAGCTTCTTGAGCCGCTGCGATGGTGTATGATATTATCCCCAGCTAGGCGATTTTGCTTTGCTGTTACTGAAGATTTTCTAAATTCCGAAGTACTCCAGTGCTCACATAGCAAAGCCCAACCTTCATTGGTTGTAAAGTCTATTGGTTTAGCAGATATAAGTGCTTCTTTTGTTGGCCAACGATTTCCATATTCATCCACATCTTCTGGGGGCACATTACCATCCTTATACAGCTTCTTTGTGGCAGCCTGCTTCTCTTCACTTAACACATTAGACACCATGTTCTTAAATTTTTAGGGAGATCCTTGGCAGCCTCATCTCCAACAACTTAATGTACAAGGTTCATTGTTTCATTGTAACCGGCTTCAGAAAGATTATATTGTGTTTTTATGGCCATAAGTCGTGCTACAATGGATAGGCGGGAGTGAGATGTCTTGTCATGCAGTGGTTTGGCTACTTCTTCTAGCAGCTCGTATAACTCTTTTGCTGCTTTAGTTGGCTCCTCACTCTGTTGGACACCTTCAGCACCAATAGCATCAATTATCATTTCACTCATCCTATCTGAGCTACCAACGCATTCATTGTCTGCTTGGTCATTTTCATCAGACTCCCCATGCCTAGTCCGTCTCTCATACCCCAACTGGAAACAATTGCGGCATAAATGCACCTCCATTTCGTCCCTTTTCCTCTTGTGGCGACAATCACACTTGGTACATGGACACTTGGATGTCCCGTCTATAGTAGCTTCAGGTAATGAAAAGGCATGGTCTAGAAAGGTGTCCAAACCAGCTTTCCAAACTGGACTAAACAAGCTACCTTTCCGCTCATTGTACATCCAACTACGATTCTCACCCATGGAACGTAAATATTAGAATTTTCAGTTTAGAAAAAGATAAAATTACTTTGATGAAAATAAAAAGAAAACCTCAAATATGCATGGTTCACAAGTGTCAAAACAGTCAGCTTTCCACCCAAACAGAAATAATAATAGTGTTGCATGAAAATTTATTTGCTGCACACAGAGAGGGATGGAGGGAGGGAGATGAATAGTGGAACCATACCTTAAGTTCGCTCTTTGCGTGCACACCAACACCGGTCACCTACCCAAGCTTCTCCAGTCACTAGCACCTTAGCACAGTAGCACACTAAAAGAGAAGATGATTGGACCGACAAAAAAAATAATTCAAGAGAGAAAATATGTAGTGAGAAATTACGAGTATTAGAAAATCAATTATCAATAGTGCAAGAGAAGATGATTGTTTGTACCGTCGGCTATTCAATGCAATGGCCGACGGTGTTACTAAGACCGTTGGCAATTACCTAGCCCTCTCGGCCTTCTAGTGTAGTGGTCGACGGATCGAGATCTAACGCTCGGGAATTGTTTCTACTGTCGGCTATTCAATGCAATGACCGACGGTGTTACTAAGACCATTGGCAATTACTTATCCCTCTCAGATTTCTAGTATAGTGCCCGACGGGTCAACATCGAACGCTCGGGAATAATGTGTATCGTCGGCTATTTGATACAAAGACCGACGGTATCACTATGACCGTTGGTAATTAAATTGCCCCGTCGGCCTTCTAGTGTAGTTCCCGACAGGTCGATATCTAACGATCGGGAATAGGGTGTACCGTCGGCTATTCCATATATAGCCCGACGGGGAAGCTTATAATCGTCGATAATATGTTAATTGTCGGCCATTCACGATTTTCTCAACTACCCGTCGGCTATTATACTTCCCTGTCGGCCTAGGTTGCGTTTCTAGTAGTGTTATATATTCGAATCAGATTGCGTTTATGAAGGGGAGGAATATTATGAGTGGAGTAATGATCTTACATGAAATTCTTCATGAGACAAAAAGAAAAAAAGCAAATGGGTGTGGTTTTGAAACTTGACTTAGAGAAAGCATATGACAAGGTAAGCTGAAATGTTTACATGCTAGAGGCTTAGATGAGAAATGGTGTGGTTGGATCAAACAGGTGGTATGTGGAGGGACTATTAGTGTCAAACTAAATGATCAAATTGGTTCTTATATTAAAAGCTACAAAGGAGTGAGACAAGGGGATCCCCTATCTCCTATTCTCATCATCTGTCTTAAACATGATGTTTAGGGGGCCAGGAAGCCGAAATTGTTATTGTATGTGTATGAGCTTATGGCTGGTCTTAAAATAAACTTTCATAAAAGTGAGGTGGTAACTTTGAATGATGAGGACTCCTAGGATGTTTACTATGCTGGAATTTTCAACTATCAAGTTGGTTGTTTCCCAATCAAATACCTGGGAGTACCTGTGAGCCCAAGTAGACTACACTTATCTGATTGGGACCCTTCACTTGAAAAAAATGCTAAAAAGCTAGATATTTGGCAAGGGGGAACAATGTCTATTGCTGGGAGGTCAGTGCTAATTAGTTCAAGCCTTAATAGCACACCTATTTATCAGATGTCTATGTACCTAGCACCTAAAACGGTTGTGTATAAGATGGACAAGGTTAGAAGAACCTTTTTCAAGCAGGGAGGGGGTACTAAAAGGAAATACCATTTGGTCAAATGGACCAAGATATGTAAAAGTAAAAAAAAAGGGTGGCCTTGGGATCAAGGATATAAGAAAAATGAACATTAGTCTTCTTTGTAAATGGTGGTGGAAACTAGATAAGGAAAAAGGATTATGGCAAGATATTATTGAATATAAATACTTGAAATCATAGTCTATCTGTACTGTGAAACACAGACAGAATGACTCACACATGTGGGCTGACTTGTTAAAAGTCAGACATATTTACTTAAAAGGGAGGAAAATGCTAGTTAAAAATGGAAAGAGGAAACTTTTCTGGAAAGATGCTTGGCTTTATGAGGTTCCCATAAATGAGAAATACCCTGATTTGTTTGCTTTATGCTTGAATCAAAATGTAACTATTGCTAAATTACTAGATGGCTTTACTAGATGGTTGGTTGATTGCTGGTTGCTAGATTGGCAACAGATTGTCAATGATGTTAAGAACACTCAATTATCTGATGGTGATGATGTGGTTGTCTGGTCTCTGGGTGGGAAGAACACATTTTCTGTGAAATCAATGTATAATTTTCTAACACAATCTGACTCTGGTGTGTATATGAAAAAAAATTGGAAAGCTAAGATACCTCCGAAGATTAGAATTTTCCTTTGGATGTTATCACAAAATGCAGTTCTAACTAAAGATAATATGATAAAGAGAAACTGGGGTGGTGACCCATCATGCTACTTTTGCTCCTGTCCTAAAACTGCTGAACATCTGTTCTTTCAATGTAGTGTTGCGAAGGCTGTTTGGGCAATTATTGCTTTTTGTATCAATGCCGATAACATTCCTAAATCGTTTAATCAAAGTTGGAACTGGTGTGAAAAATGGCTAGAGAATGGTTCTTCTTTTCATGCTCTTGGTATTTCTGCTATCTGTTGGGCTCTTCTGGAAGAGTCGTAATAATGTTTGTTTCAATGGAAAAATCATACAAGATCCTGCCTATATTGTTTGTTATGCTGGGATGCTAATGAACTACTGGGCAGATCTATACACATGTGGAGATAAGGAGGCTCTGGTAGAAGGGATCAACACTGTACTACTGTACTGGAGATCGCTGCCAAGCTGATCAAGAAGAAGAAGTCTGAAGACCCCAAGCTGCTGGGCAAGGACTGACGGCTGTCACAGCGCATGGTTGGCTGTGCACACAAGGGAGATCAACGCACAAGATTTACCTTCTTCGCCGTGAATGCGAGATGTCTGTAATCTGAGAATGTTAATAGAGTTTCTGCTGCCTGTTACTTGGCCTTTGGTGACCACCCTGCTCAAGTTGGAGCAAAGGTCAGGGTCGTTTTGTTCTTCCTATTAGGTTCTCGGCGCGTGTAGATGTAGGTTTGTTAGTATGGCTTATATCTGTTTCGCGGGCTGTCATTCTTCTGGTAGCTGTCTTGTCCCGGTTCCAAACTCTTGCTACAGTATTTCTGTTTTTAATGGAAATGGGAAATATCCACGGTTCAAAAAAAAATGGACTGCAGTGGGTCCAATGGTGTAGCAATAATCACCCGACACGATCAGAGCGATCAGATGGAAGCTCGCATTTCCCGATGCATCCCAATCTCATGCATGCTCTTATGTATAGTACTATAGTCTCTTAACTTAGCCTCTAGTTTTGTGCAGGAATGTAACGTTCTTGTGCGATTGAGTGGATATAGAGGATACAATACGCAATTCAGAAGGATTCTTCACCACTCTTTTATAATGATCTCTCACTCGTTCGCTAGCCAACGTTAACGAGAGGCATGTGCATCCCTGGCCAAAACTGGAGCAGGTTTTTACTGCAACACGCTGCTCCTATTTACCACAAACCTTCGCAGAACATAGAAAAAAATATTATGACAGATAATTAATGTTAAGGGGCTCTTGGATTTTATCCCTGCTTTGTATGGAAATTGTACTTTTGCTCGATCATGTTTTTTAACTTTGTGAATTTACCCCTGCATTTCCAAAAACAAAGCACTACTTTGCCCTATTCCGTCATCCTCCCGTAAAGATGTTAACTTTTGTACAAAAGAACAAAATGCTCATGTGATTTTGTCTCTATTTTTTTAACGCTCTGGAGTGGTTTGCACCCGTAAAAGTTAAAAGATTTTAAACAAGTTACAACAAAATAACAGGATTTTGCCTCTATTTTTTATGCCTCTTTGTGATTTTATTACCTTTGATTTGAAGTAGACATTTATATTGTATAGTGATTTTATTTGGTCCAATATATTTAGCATAATTTGCAATTCTTTCAATTTGGATTTAATATTGAAAATTGATTATTCAGAATTTTGGCTGCACCTTAGATATGTTTTATAGCATTATGATAACTGCAGAGCCATATAAAAACATGAGAACAATCATGTACAAACTACATGCCAATATCACATTTCAATGTCTCTCAAACAATATGTCCGTGCCTTTGTCTTAGCTTTTCAGATTTGGAATTTTTTTAGTTCGTTTAATCCATGTCCATCTAACAGATGTCTAAAGCACAGGCAAACGGACCATTAATTTCAAATAGTAAGTGTAAACATAATAAAGTTGAAAAAGTAAGGGAAAATTACAATTGGGATACTGGACAGGGGCAAGAGAAGACAATTTTGTCAAATATTAACAATCCCATAATCCTTATTCAATAGAGTATATATGTGTATTATCATCATTGAGGATGGATATTAACCAGATGAATCATTAAAAAGCGAAGGCAACATCCAAGGCTCGGGACTTACCAACCGTATATTAACGTTTACAGTTGGAGTAAAATGGTAGGTCTCAAGCCTTGGATGTTGCCTTTGGCCAGGGTTCACCCTAGGGAGCCCACTATATAACACGAAACGATGTGGAGCAGCATCCAACGGCTTCATTTTACAAACCTGGTTTGACATAGTGATTTTTCAGTATTAGTTGCAGTTGCACGAAACATTTTCCATGAGCAAGCGAGACAATAAACTCACCATAAGAAATCAATGAGTAGTACTTAGCAGTCGCATCTCCCTGTTATTAATTAGAGGGACCAAAATAAGTTGCTTATTAGCTTATATAGATTTTAGTAATGCAAGACCGTATTAAATCTTACGACTTGAGTCTATACATTCTAGACCAAAATTATAAAACAATTGTCTAAAGAATGAAGAAGAAAACAAAAATAATCGATTCAAGACAATATTTTAAGAGTTGTATTCAGAGAAAGTTCATGTATTCATATAGCATCCACATACAACATTTGAACTGTATTTTTCATAAAAAAATCGAAGCATCACCACCAAAGCCATCATAAACATAGTCCATTTCCATATTGTTTTTTTACATATCTTATTAGCTTTGTTCTAAGTTGAGTATTTTTATCACTGCATCAATTTTTGTTGAAATCTATGTAATTTCACAAAAAAATATGTACAACAAAATTTATACAAAAATAGATGTTGGTATGAAACATGAAGATACTAGAATATAAAAGCTATAAAATGGCAAATAAAAACAACAATATCTTCTACGCATGTGTGTGCCGCATGTGCAGGTTAACTAGTATATTATTAAAGTATGTGTAATATTGTAACTAAAATACTAATCTTATATTGATAATACGTACACTTCTTTAAAAAGTTAATGGTCACAGAATTAGAATTATTTTTTAGGGGAAATCAAAATTATAAGAAATGTTAAAGTAAAGAACATAAAGAGTACAAAGAATGGGCCTGTGCAGTGCACCAAGCCCAGGCCCATGGACCACGGTAATCTGCGAGGTAACCTACGAGTAGGACACCGTGCGCACGGCCCAACTCAGCGAAACCGGCCCACAAACAATACGAGTTGCATCCCCATCACGCACTCGGACCACTAATTATCGGAGGCCACCCTAGTACCACATGTTGCTATGTCTAAATTTAGATCGGGCCCTACTCACACCGCATGCATGATGCTGCGGTCGCGCCTAGCCGGCTACTGTTGCTGTTACTGTGCCTTGCTTTTGCTCATGTTTATGTACATAAAAAAAGTTATATTTCATAAACAAAATATCATAATTATTTTTTCGATTATGTCATCGTATTTCTCATAATAAACTCTTCAAAACAAGATTCCATATGGATATATTTTGATTTTTTTTTAAAAAAACATCTCGGCTGGAGGTACAGACATCTAGTTTTGAAACAATCTAAAAATGTATGTTGAAATAACCCGGAAATATATGTTGAAACAACGCAGTAATACCTATTGCCACAATCCAAAAATCGTCGGTTGAAACATCCTAGAGATATATGTTGAAACAACCAAAACATACTTATTCAAACAACCCTGTTGAAACACCACCTAAAAATACCTATAGCAACAATTCGGAAACACATGTTGAAATAACCCGAAGACTTTTATTGAAACAACACAAAAATACCTATTGAAACACCAAAAAATTATTTCATTGAAAATATAAAACAAATATTGGTTGAAACAAACCCAGAACCAGATGCAACAGCAAAACACATGCAAGCAGCAGCCTAGAACTAGGCTTGGCCTAGCACGTGAAGTAGCTGCACTGTCATTAGCCGGATGTGTCTAGGCCTGCATGCCTACGTGCTGCGTCTAGGGTGCGTGTGGGATTGGGTCAGCTTTTTTTTTGAAACGTTGGACGAGTGAAATCAGCGGTACTTTTTTTTAGTTGACTGCTTGGACATGCAGCGTGCAGGCGTGCACGACTTGCGGCGATGGAGGCGCGCGCGCGTCCGTCCGAGTCTAGTGGGCCGTAGCCCACAAAACTTATTTGTCCGACTATCAGACGTCTTACTGATAGCATTACCGTAACCGAAAACCAGGCCCAGCTGAACGAAGCCTGCAGTTGCCGCCTCCTTCTCCCTCCCCTCTCTCATGGCGCAGCTCCCAGGCGTTGCCGCCGCCGCCGGCAATGCAGCCGCCGCAAAAGAAGACACTGTTGCCTGGGAAGACGCGCTGGATTTGGATGACTCCGACATTCGCTTCGTCCCCCCGCCCCCGCCCCACTCTCTCGACGCCACCGCCTCCCAGCCCCGCCCCAGCGGGACAAGCCCCGCCCCGTCCCACCACCACCGCATCCCCGAGCCCGCCACCGCTGTACAAGACACGGTCCTCCCCCGCTCTGCCACCGGCCCGCCTCTCTCATCGGGATGCGGAGACGCGCGCGCCGCGGACGCCGACTTCCTGCGGCCCCCGTGGCTCTGCACCCTCCACTTCCTCGGTGAGGGGCGATTCCATCAGTCAAGGCCTTCCTTCGCGTTTCGTGGCAAGGTTGTCTCCGTGTGATGTGTTTGTTTGCCCGTCTTTGGTGACTTGGATTGTAGGGAAGGAGCGCGCGTGGGAGCGGCCGGGATCAGGGCCATTAAGGGCCAAGCTTTTTAGTTTTTCATTCATTCATGGCCATTTCGTCCAATATTAGCGGGGATATTTTTTGGGATTATGTGTTGACATGTCAGTGTGTTCTGTGTTGGCATCAGGTGGCTGGGGTGGTGACGTCGTGCAAGCCAAACGGGCTCGGAGATCTCTTCTTGGTTCTCAAGGTTAGCGCTGAGCACGTCGTTTAGCTCTATGTGCTGTCTTGTTTTTGTTTTAGTTATTTTACTCCAAACGAAAACAATAAGGGGAGCTGTATGTCTATGTAACTTATACATTTGCAACAGCCTATAGATTAGTGTAGAATGTAGCATCATCCTTCTGCTATTGTTGGTAGTAACAGCCTATTTGCAACAGCCTTAGTGTAGAAAGTAGCATCCCCTATTTGCAACAGCCTCCTTCACCATTATACGTTTAACTACTAGCAGCAACCCCCGCGCAGTTGCGCGGGGTAGCAAGCATTAAATGGTAGCCTGAGAAGGCAGACACAATGCATGATAGAAAGCACAGTGTGAATAAGAATTGAGTAGCAAATGGGCTAGATAAATGGCAGGTTTAGAAAGATAATAATATAGACTTATTTGATAGCATATGTGTTTAGACTGTATTTTCTAGTATGAGTAAATCTGAACTTGACAAAAACATTCTTTGTACATGTCAGTACATATCGCATACAGTAAATTTCAAACTTCTGAGTTGGTATTAGATGGTATGATTCATGCCTTTAAATATTCACATTTACAAAGTTTCTACTTTACAATTGTTTTGAGCATGCCAAGAGGACACATAGTAAAATGTTGGAACTGCCAACATCCAGGTTAAGGTTGTAGAATAATGTTCCTGCCACTATTTTTTTGCCAAAAGTTGATCAATCATAGTCGTATATAGCCAAAGGAAGACGACGGCTTGCAACTTACACCTGATGAAAAAGTGTGATATGACAATGCTCCATGCTAGATCCTGAAGGCCACTGATACTATATCGTGAATAAAACAACATCAGACAATATGCGGGAGTGTGTTATTATACTGTATGGGCATATAAGTCTTTTTAAATAAAGCGGGAAAGCAACAGCTATGCTAGGATAGGAACATTACCTGGCGTATGAAACATGTAACCTTTTCAGGAGCAACAATGGCAATATTAAGGTAGTCCAAGGTAACACCTTGTGCTCCAATGTAATCAACAGAATTCACAATAAGAACTGCAGTATATGAGAACCTAAAAAAATGGAAGGAAACTTTAGGTATAGATGTACTAAGAAAAGGAATAAGTATTATGCAAAGAATACATGCCTGTATAGTTTCTACACGGGTCTCTGTGGAGACTGAATCGTTAGAACGCATTGGGCCACAACCACAAAGAGTTTTGAAATTGCAATTGACATGCCTGCTATTATGTATTCGCAGGATCTACTTCTCCATTCAGTATGTTTGTCACCCAAAGGTTTGTATGCTCATAGCCAAATATACCATTGGTACAGAAAGTATGATATAACTATTCACAAATTATATCTGCGCAGGTTTAGCTCCTATACTGTTGCTCTTAGATAACTCTTGGAAGGAATTTAGGGGATCCAAAATCTATTATTTCAATTTGGTGGTAATAGCATGTGTGGCCCGATTTACATTCCCAACCTTGTGGCAATGGTAATGGTTCGGTACGACGACAAATTCAAAGGAAATATGAAGTATCATTATTAAGTACTTGCAAAATTGATGCAGAGAACGAATAAACTAACATTAGAGCAAGGAATAAACAGAGATAGGTCCACTAACCTTCTTTAGTTCCTGCAATGTTCACGCGAGAAGCGGAAGAAGAAGGGTTTAAGGCGAAATAGAAGATTTGGTTCTTCTGAGTATTGAAATTCGTATAGCTAGGCGTTGAACCAGGGGCACAGGCATGTCGGTGTATAGGTACAAATCAAAAACGAACGACGACAGTTGAGGCTACTGTACCTGAATATTACATCGTTCCTGCATACGGAGCCACGGAGTTGTCCATGGCTGGCGCGCAGACCGACCATGCAGGAACAGAGACGGAGCGGCTGTTGTGGCGGGTCGTACCGCGTGGATCTGGGCCCAACTTGTGGACCACCGGTACGGGAGGGGGAGCGACGCAGGGGCGAGGCGAGGACGGTGACGGTGGGCGCGGGCCGGCTGGCACGCGCAGTGGCAGCGCTGATGTGGAGGGGTGGCGCGGCAGCGGTGGCAGTGCTGGCCGGAAACCGAAATATGTATCTGCCATGCAGGAGGACCGTGGCCAACGGCGAGCTGCTGCGTCACGGGAGAGGTTGGAGAAGTAGGTCGCATCCGCGAGGCTGCGGCGCGGCGGCGCCCCCGAGGGTGTGAGGTGCGTGGGTCGGCACGGCCACGACGCGATTCACGGGGTCGGCGGTGCTGCCGTGGTGGCGCGAGGCGCGGAAGCGGCTGGCCGGTGATGGACGCATCGATGCGGGCCGCCTACGGCAGTGCGGCGCGAGGATGAAGGGCAGGGCGAAGTGGACAGGAGAGGCCGATGGCGAGCGGAGGTCTGGAGAGGAAGGGACGGCGGTGCGGTGGGCGGAGCTCAGCCTGTCCGTGAGAAACTTCGCGAGGGATTGCGAAGGGGCGGATGGAGGGAGCGTGGACCTGGTGCACGGTGGACACACGTTGACTGTTTCGGCAACAGTGATCTGAGTCTTATACGGAACATCACCGGAGCCTCGAAAATAAGGCCAGTCTCAATGGGCATTTCATGAGTGTGTCATGCACATTTAATAGGGTGACACATCAGAAAAAGAGAATATTTACATGAAATGGGGAGGAGAGAGAAGAAAAGAGTTTCACCATGGTGAAACGACCCAGCGCTATTTCCTAAATCTCGGTAACCGCATGAAACTGCATGAAACTACCATTGAGGCCAAATCGTTTCATCCTCTAGCTCTCGTGCCCATGCCTCCACCAATGCATGGCTTCGCCTTCTGCTGCAATTAAATGCTATATTTAGCGTTGGAATAGGTGAAATGAAACGCACCATTGTGTAAGCCTATTTCATTCATCATTCCATCTCGCTCTAGCTGATGTGGCATTTTGGAAATCGTTTAGTGAAACTACCCATTGAGGCCACTCGACAAAGAGGCCACTCGGCAAAGATGCCGTCAGTTGACGCCTCCCGCAACCGACGGCGTCAGTTTAAAAAAAATAAAGAGGTATGTATAGATTCGATCACTTTGCCTGCATAGTTTTGTGCGTCGATGTTCTTGTACGGTTGGATCACTACAAAGAGTGGACGAGAACAGAAGCAATGTAAGCTCTTTTGTATACTCATTCAATGTAACCTGTTCGCTAGCCAATGAGGCATGTGCATCTCCGGAACAGGCTTTACTGCAGCATGGTGCTTCTATTTACCGCATTGCAGACCAGAGAAGACATTATGATGGGGAGTTCACACCAGAATTGCTTTGGTCCTATTTAAAATCAGAGGCATCAGAAGCTTGCTACCTGTTTTACTTCAACTGAATAGATAATTGAATATGTGGAGAACGGATCGCAATAAACTTTTGTGTAGAGTTCACCCAAGCTCACTATATAATACGAAACAATGTGAAGCAGCATCCAAACTTCGCCGTATCACTGCGGGAGAAGCAATTTTTGCCAAGTGTCCAAGACTTTGCCTAGTGCCAAAACACGGGCACTCGGCGAAGAGCCTCTTTGCCTAGTGCTGCAGCTGGGGCACTCGGCAAAGAAGGCCTTTGCCGAGTGCCACATACTGTGTTGCACTCGGCTAAGCGCGGCACTAGGCAAAGACCCTCTTTGGCCACTCGGCAAAGAGGCCGTCAGTTGACGCCTCCCGCAACCGACGGCGTTAGTTTTAAAAAAATAAAAATATTCTTTGCCTAGTGCCAGGCTCTGGCACTCGGCAAAGGGGGTCTTTGCCTAGTGTCGGGACGACACTCGGCAAAGACAGCTTCTTTGCCGAGTGCCAGGTCCTGGCACTCGGCAAAGAGCCTCTTTGCCTAGTGCAATGCAAGGCACTAGGCAAAGCATTTTTTAATTTTTTTGAATTTTGATTTCAAATTTTTTGTGCTGGCCTTACATAGTGTATAAAATAACATGTTTGAATTTGGTGGCTTTTTATAACTTTGTGCTATATTTCTTGAATTAATTTCGTTTACTTGTATTTTTTTTGAAAAAGTAAATTTGAACTGCACGTGCATGAAATAATGAAATATAGGCATTCAAAAAATGATATTCATGTTGGAGAGTGTGTTTTGAGACCGTATCCAGGGACACACCAAAAAATTTGAATGCCTTGTTCGCGGAACATGGCGACCCGTTCGTGGTCGGAGTGTTTTAAATTATATAAAATCTGAACGAAGTCCAAAAATCACGAAACTTGTCGGGGCATCTTGTTATCGCATGTAGAGACTATGATAAAAAATTGAGAAAGTTTCGAGCAAGTTGCGACGTCAGATACCTAAAACTTAGACATCTCCTCATGTGATGACTTGTGAACACATGAAGAGATGTGTGGGTTTTAGGCTCCGCACACTGAATAGGGCGCAAGCCATAGGCAACCGACATGCGGGCCATCAGGAGCTCGTCCAATCCAGGAATGACAACCAAAAGGCATATGGAAAAAGTGGACGCCTCCTGGTATCCTGGCACGGCAGGCGCGCACGTCCCGCATGCGAATGCGACGGCCGCGGCGAGTACGACCAGCCAAAGCGCATAGGCAACCAAGAAAGGGCACCGCCGTGCCGGGCCCAGACGCCTCCCCTCGTATCCTGGCCCATTAGTCATTGGCGTCTAGGGGAAACGGAGCCGCCGTACGCGTCTTCAACACACGCACCGCTGACCTAGTCCACCCGAAAGAAGCGTGAGGCGAGCAAACCAGCGCCCGACAACGCACGCTGGCTAGTGACCCACGCGACGGCAGCAGCACGCCTCCGAACAGGAACACCGCACGGACGAACGTACGGACACTGGTCAACCAAACTCCTGTTGCGACGCCGAACGTCAACGAGCTGACCACCGCAGATCCAGACGCACTGTAGCACAGCCCAAACTCGCAACTGACCAAGGGTCGCTAAAAACATTGATATAGTGTTGGATGGTCGGTCGGTATAGCTTACTAACAGGCGGTTGGTCGCTATTTCTGATTTTCACGTCCGTAGGCCGGTCGGTATATTCACTTTGATTTGTCGTCGGATGGTCGGACGACATAAGTTGTTATTAAAGTCCACCGGTCGGTCGCAACATTAGCTAAGACCCCGTACCCGAAAATTTTATCAACTGCAGTTATATTTGGTCACATCCGTTCATCGCCCCCATCCCTATTCCATCTGACCACCCACTCCCATCCCGTCACCACTCACTCTCTCGTCTTCCCTTCCTTCTCCGTCGCCGACGATGCCGCCCTCTCCGCCGTGGATACAGCACCTTCTTCTTCGCTGGATCTTGACTTGGCAGATCCAGATCGAGGCCACGGCACCCCATCCCCACGCCACCCGACCTGTGCTGCATCCCTTCCGGCGAGCTTAGGGTTTCGAGATGGCGGCGGCGGCGGCCAGGACCGTCAAGCAGGCAGGTGATCAGGCATGGAGCGAGCAGGATCTTGGGACGCCCCCGCCACCCCGGCCGAGTTACAGTTTAGGGCCGAAAAGACAAAATATGGCTCCCTCTATCTCTCCTCCCCACCAGCTTCGTCCCAGCACCATGTTCCTTTGTGTGGGTCACATTGAAGTGGAAGAAGGGCTCTTTCACAACAACGGCCTGACTATTGCAGATGAATAACATGAAGTATTTACAGTAGTAGCCTCAAATTGCTAGCTAATCAAATTCCTGAATTTGGACAGTTGGTTCACATTCACGATCAGCCAAATGATGACTTTATGGAAAATGTACTAGAGTACAAGAGTGGTTTAGTTTCATGCAGAAGCACTTGAGATTTCTAATTTATGGCCTTCGAATTCCCATGTGTAGCACGTATAGGCCACAAGAGTCTATTGGCACTGTGTTATTGGCTGCTACCAAATGACATTCCACAGTAGTCTCGGCAACCACATAAAAAATGAAGTAGTTTAGCTGGCACCTCAGATTGCTGGGCTATCAGCTTCGTGAAGTTGTGCGGTTGTGTTTTGCCAACACAATATCCTGTTACAAATACAGCTCATGCTTGTCAGACTCCTCTTTTCTATCCCAGTGCGTCCCATCCCAATATATAGCCAGAGCAAATCACCGATGGTTGTTAGTGGACGGGTTTTGCTTGTGTCATTGTGTGGGTATGAAAAGGAAAGGCATATAGGAGGTGCTTATGAAGTTGAAGCGTGCCAAGGGTGGAGCTTTTTATATGTTTGACGTGTGATAGCTGATAGGTAGGTAGCTATGTTCATCTGCAATTATGTTTCTAATAGTGCATCCCATTTATGTTTTCTAGAGAAGAGTAGAAAAATATTACATTGCTACTGGTACTCTCTGCATGTTTTCAGAAGATTTTGCACAAAAGATCATTATGTTAATTTAATGGCAGTTAGCATGTCATGGATGCTTCATCCTCTTGCACAGTAACAAATAAATACAAGCAATGACGTGGACTGCATTTATGGGTGCCATATCAAAGCTGTCGTAAGTGTATTTGGATCTCTTGCACAAGTAGTTGAGATGCAGAATTAAACTGGGTTGAAAAGATTGGGCTGCCGGTATAATATAATCGTGCAAACATCAAGTATAATTTTATTCACGTAAAAGTGTCGAGAGCACATTTGACATAAAACAGAGGACCTCAACACTAGTACTCCACACTCCAATCAATATATATAAGACATTCAATCCTTTCCATGTTACAGTTTAAATGGATCTTATATATATGATAACCTATCTTCAACTGCCGTGAGTGACACATGTATCATGCACAGACGTAGTGTACGAACAAAAGTCATGGAACATAGTGCTTGTTCTGGTTAAACGCACTACTAGGATTTGGAGGTACCAAATTGAGCTGTGTTAGCCTGGAACAGTACTTCTAGCTCCTGTCTAGTGCTTGTTCTGGCCCTACTTCACATGTCTGACGAACAGCGGCGGCTAAGGAATGGCGAGTAGGTCGAGGCATGCCGAGCTGTTGTTTTGAGGTGAGCACCAGGACCAACCGTCGCATGCACGGCTGATGTGAGGCCGAGGGGGGAGAGAAAATTAGTGCCCCCAAAGGATAGGAAGTATCCTGTGTACAACCAGGAATGTGGCGTCTAATCTGAGAAAGAGGCTCTGTTGCAGCATCACCAAGTGCTGAAAACAGAGGACGACCATAGGGTAACCATACAACACATTGGAATATCTCCTGAAACTGGCAATAGAAAAGGAGAAGAGGAGAATCTGTATGTGGTCACTCTTTGTCAGAGAACTCATTTGACAGTTCAGTTTCACGCCGTTTTAACTCCTTATCTGTGTGGATATAATAGTTGGAGCATCTGTGCTGGCGCAGCAACACACACCATCACTAACTGCAGGTGAAGCACTTCTGTTCATTTCTGGAAGCCACTTGGACTAGCGGCATTAGTTGAACGTGCACATAGTTTTGAATGTTATGTCAACAAGATAACACACATATATACAAACTCTAGTCTGGACTTGTGATTTGTAAAATTTGATGTCCTGCACTACTTTGCTATCTACTTCAGTACTCCTATATACTCTCCTAACACACATATGGCTCCTTCTGGTCTCAGCGAGTGTGAGCACAATTGATTCATTGCCCCAACCCCCAGCTAAGTTCACAATTTAGTTGGATGCTGGTTGTAATTTTGGCTTTCTGTTGCAGGGCGGACAGTGGATGTGGAGCATGAGGATCATGTGAAAGATCCACAGGTTGTGATTTCTATCATCTAGTTCATGAATTTTACCTTTGTTGCTAGGGAAAATCACTTGAGTTTGCAATTAATGGTCTCATAACAAACAAAATGGCATAGTGTCACACCCAGCCCATTTTGCCCGTAGTGGCCCATGTGCATTAATGAGATGTTGTGGAGAGTTTAATGCCACCTTGGTTGTTAAAGATGGCACGGTCACGTGTACTAAGAAGGGAACGTTCCTGGTCAACGTTTGCCTGTGGGTATGTTGGGCTCGACGAGGACATCGAGTTCTTTGTGGGGGGTGTATGTCACACCCGGCCCATTTGGTCCGTAGTGGCCCGTGTGCGTTAATGAGATGTTGTGGAGAGTTTAGTGCCACCTTGGTTGTTAAAAATGTGATAGACCAACATATAAGGCTTCTAGAGTCCATCCCACCATCTCCGGGTTAATCCCTTTAAGCGAAGCGAGGACGAAAGTTTAAGTGGGATGGTGTGACATGTGTGTTTCGCTTAGCCTGCAGAGTGAATCTAAGCCGTTTGGACTCTGGGGCATTACACACTGCTTAGTTCACAGGTTGATTCAGACGAGTACTCTTATGAGGCAAGTTAAATTGTTTCTTGTCTTATCCTTAGTTCAAGCCCCTTATTTGAAGCTTCATACGCCAATAAATAAGGTATGATGGACCTTCTTAAGCTCCACATAGAATGGCTAGAAAGTTCATCTGTATGATGGACCTTCTTAAGCTCCACATAGAATGGCTAGAAAGTTCATCTCATTAACTCCCGTTGGTCCTTAAATACTATTCTGAACTGTGATTCTGTGAAGTGTCTTAGACTGACACACACACATGCACCTGAAGGAGGAATGTTTTCATTAGAACTAGTCTGTATCAGTCCCTAAAGTTTCAAAGCTGCTTAGTTCACACAACCTTTGTTTCAGTTCAGTTCACTTGCTAAATGAATGCTATCAGATGTTGTCATGCATACTGAGGAACTGACACAGACTCTGCATTGCTGTAATTGAAATGCAGGTGGTGGAGGTCCAGGACCCTTTAGCTAAAGAATTCAAGTCGATCGGAACTTTGGGAAAAAGCTTGCCGAGCTACAGCAGAAGCTACAGTAAGCCGGGCCGTCGCCGGGATCGCACGTTGGGATACCCCAAGCCGGACCGTCGCCGGGATCGCACGTAGGGCCGCAGTCGCCTTGAGCCGCTTGCCGAGATGTCTTATGTATCAAACTTGTGAACTTAGAATAGTGTGCACTTTAAAACTCGGTTTTAAATATTTTGTGTAATTCGTGGACAAATTTGGTTTCTATTATATTTATATATAAATGTGGTTTGTGATAAATTGCTTTTGAATTGTGGTTTTGTATTATATATGCATTGTTGGAAAAGCAAAAAAAAATTAAAATTAGCTTTGCCGAGTGCAATGGCCTTAGCACTGGGCAAAGCTGCGGGTCTTTGCCGAGTGTCGTGGCTCCAGACACTAGGTAAAGAGTTTTCTTTGCCGAGTGTGGCACTCGGTGAAGAAAAGTTAAAAAAAAAAGATGACGGCCGACGGCCGACGGCGTCAATTCTTTGCCGAGTGGCCGTGCGACACTCGGCAAAGGCTTTGCCTAGTGCCCAAGGCCTGGCACTAGGCAAAGAAGGCGCCTGCTGTAATGTTGGGTTTCAGTTCAACGCAGCACTACTAGGATTTGGGGGTACCCCGAAATATCTGCTCTAGCCATAGCTGACAATTCTGCTCCTATCCAGTGCTTGTTCTGACACTAATTATCGTAAAACGGCGGACGGCAGCGTCCAAGGTAGCGCGAAGGTAGCGCGTGTAATTGGTCGTCCAAGGTAGGGTGTGTAATTGGTTCAGGCATGCAGGGCAGCCCAGCTGAGGTGACCACCAGAACAACCCACAGCCTGCCCAGTTGAGGTGAGCACTGGAAATGCACAGGAAAAAAGAGGAATGTGTCCTAAAGTCTAAAGTATAGGATATGTAGAAGACGCATCCAATCTGAGGAACACGCGTTGTCGCATCTTCCCCATAGCCTAACGCTTCTCGTGTGCAGCTTCCACTTCCTACCTCCACTTGCTGAAAACTCTAGCTGCTTCAGCGTAACGGAACTGTGATAACTATGGCATCCACATTCAAACAAAAGTTTTATGGAATGTTAAACGCCGAATACTTTTTTAGTGGCTGATATAGTGATATGTAGTTTTGAACTTTTTATTAGTACCTCAGGAGTAAAAGACCAAGTTATTGCACTAGCACTCTCACACAACTAGGATATTTGTAATGGATGATTGGTCCACTTTTAATGTAACAAAAAAATACATTCACCATTATATTTGTGGCATATTAAGCTGTACACTACTACAATAAAGCACTGTAGGGGCGGTTTTTTTTCCACTGTAAGGGCGGTTGGCCCAACCGCCCCTATCTTGGTGTTTCTACAGTGGGCGGCCACTGTAGGGGCGGTTCAACACCAACCGCCCTTATAGTGGGTTCACTGTAGGGGCGGTTGGATCACGAACCGCCCCTACAGTGGGTTCCACTGTAGGGGCGGTTGGATCACGAACCACCCTTACAGTGCATTTTTAAAAAATCCGAAAAAAACTCCAAAAATAATAGCAAAAAAATTTACGAACCGCCCTTATAGTGCATTTTTAAAAAATCCAAAAAAACTCCGAAAATAATAGCAAAAAAAATTTTAAACCCGGGAAGGGCTCCCACCAATCAACCATCATGCCACTCTATTCACCCTATATTTTTTCGAGCACTTTTTGGACATTGCATCACCCGGGATTCGAACCCACGACCTCACCTCGCGCGGTTTCTTCCTTTACCACCGCACTACACCATCACATGTGTCTTTATATAGTTTTGTTTCCCCACATATTGTACCCAACCGAAAGTAATTTGCTTATTTAAGGCTCTAAACGATATCAAATCAAAAAGTCGTCAACTACAAACTTTCATATCTTTTCGAGATCTACACTTATCGTTTAGAATGTTTTTTCATCCGAGGTCATTTATAAGATTTGAATTTCAAATTTGACAAACTAAAACGTAGGTTTCGCATGACTAGATGAAGTCAAATCAAAAAGTTGTCAACTACAAACTTTCATATCTTTTCGAGATCTACACTTTTCGTTTGGAAAGTTTTTTCATCCGAGGTCATTTATAAAATTTAAATTTCAAATTTGAGAAACTAAAACGTACGTTTCGCATAACAAGATGAAGTCAAATCAAAAAGTTGTCAACTACAAAGTTTTATAACTTTTTGAGATCTACAAATTTCATATAGAAAGTTTTTTCATCCAAGATAATTTACAAAATTTTAAATTTTTTAAAATCACTTATAAACCTACGACTACCGTAGGGGCGGTTGGATCACCTGCCGCCCCTACACCACTGTAGGGGCGGTTGGATCACCAGCCGCCCCTACAGTGGTCGTCCACTGTATCCAACCGCCCCTACAGTGGGCCAACCACTGTAGGGGCGGTTCCAACGCCAACCGCCCCTACAGTGTGGGGGTGGCGTTCCCTTAGAGCTTTTTTCACGTAGTGGTAATATATGCATTCTGATTTGATGGAGTACTACAATGTCGAATTAAAATGGGCTGAAAACTTATGGACGCATCCATACTAGAATGGAGTAACAAGTAAGCATATTTTTCTTTAAATTGCAGATGAGACACAAAACAGAGAAAGACCTTTATACTACAGGCTAGTTATAATTAATACACTACCTCTGAATCCATATATAATCCGTCCAATGCTTGCGAAGTGATATAGTTATTAGATGGATCGTATGTTTAATTTTCTCCCACCTGAACCATATATACTACGATGTCATGTCCCTATCAAAGAGTTGGTATTGGAATTTCCTTTAGCTACCGTATGATTTCACTAGGATTTGGAGGTATTGGAAAAGTCTGTGTTATCTCATGATGGCGCGCCTGCTTCCTATCTAGTGCTTGTTCTAGGCTTAATTCCCGCAGGTGGCGGATTGTGGCATGGAACCGAGTGTGGGTTGGTTGAGGCTTGGCTGTCTACTGAAATGAGGAGAGCACCTGATGAACCACCCGTATGATCCCAAGGCGGAGGACGATGACAATGATGTCCAGCTGGACTGATATGAACCAAGCCATGGGCTACTGTCACCATGGCGTCTAACAAAGGCCAGAAAGCTGGTGGTTAGTGGCTGAGGAACACAGGTTCTTTCGCTTTATCTGTTAATCCAGCCAAACGCACTTGCACCCTACGTTCATGGCGTGATGCCGGACTCGCTAATGCACTGCATATCTGTTCATCACACACACGCACTCTACATTTTAGTTGTCTGCGCATCAGATTGCCTAGATGGCAAAAAGATTAAAGAACTGAATACTCAACCATTCCACTTTTGTGACTGGACAACACATTTTTTTTGACCAAAGTCAGCAAGGGAAACCCTGGCCTATTTTTTGTTTTTTTTTAAATAATGCAGACTGTTTAAATTCGCTCCCACGGGGAGTCGAACCCAGGTCTGCTGGGTGCCACCTGGGTGCTCTAGCCACTAGGCTAGAGGCCCTTTGGCGACTGGACAACACATTGGTAACAATTGCACATTTTTCATGCAACAGTAGGAAAGTCACAATTGCATGTATTTTATAAGGAGCAAAATCAATTGCCGCATGTAAATGCCATGCCATATGATCAATCACCACTAGCTCTTTTTAGTTAAACAATCACACCACTATGTCAAAAAAGCTAATTGCAGACACACATTAACGTCAATCGCAGACACGCATGGGCGCGTCTTCCCTAAGACGTCTCGTGATAACTATCCTATCGCAGACGCGTACCACAATTTTTACACGCGTCTGCGATAATAGATAGGCACGTCTGTAATAGCTAAATGCTTGTCTGTAATAATGGAAACAACCGTCTGCGATAGACAATTTGGGTGTCTGCGATAGAGGAAATGCTCGTCTTAAATAAAGACAACACAAGTCTGTGATAAAGAGAATGTGTGTCTGCGATAGAGGAAATGCACGTCTTAAATAAAGACAACACAAGTCTGTGATAAAGATAATGTGTGTCTGCAATAACATTTAAAGCATGTCTGCAACAAAGCATGTCTACAGTACCTATTTATCATCAGCAAACGTGGTCCAAATGGGATAATATATAATCACACAAAACCTTAAGAGATTACAATTTAATTAAAGTGTCTCAATAATGATTAAACTTCAATTACTACAAGTACAAATATTAATTAATCCAATGCCATACAATTAACTTCAACACAATTAAATCAACTAAAGTTCGATAAATCCCCAAACTGTCATCATCACTGCATGCAAGTGATGCATTGCCCAAGTCTAAACTAATAGCTATGGGATTGCGTGCTTCCGTGCTTCCAAGACGTCAAACCTTAATCATCAACATATTGATCGGAGTCGTTCCCAGAGTCATGAAACATGCCATTTTGGTCGATGATCTCCGCCATAATGAACTTGGCAATCCTCTCTCTAAGCTTTGGGATTGTGATTTCCCCCCTTGTCAAGTCAATTTCCTGTAAAACACAGCAGTAGCCAAGGATATATAAGGCTGCATACAATAAGTCTACTTAATTCATGCGTTCCTAGCCAAAGATATGAAGCTACATATATTTGAAACATCTTTTATGAAGACTCATGCATCTAATATAACTGCTAGGATAAAAGGCTAACAACTGCCCTACCTATTCCGATGAATCACTATTGACAGATGATGATGGTTTGTTCAGATTATAAGATGCTGAAATGTCACTTATTTTTTATCTAATGAGCAACTAACAGGGGACACAAGCTTTCTTTATCTAATGACCAAAGCAGGATGCTAGCTGCTGCTGGTTGCATTGCACATACAAGTTTGGTTTTCCATGTCTGGTTGCATTGCACATACATGTCTGCTTGCATTGCCATCTCATCAATTTCCTTGCTAACAGTCCAAAGCGGGGGCTTTCTTAATTTCTAGGGCTAGATCTGTTAACGCATCAGGTCACCTATGTTGGCTGATCTGTTGGAGAAGCAGATTGATAAGGTGGGGAAGGAACATGTGGTGCAGCTTGTCACTGACAATGAAATCAACGACAAGGCAACAGGTCACCTATGTTGGCCTAAATCTCACCCTTGCCCCACAAGGCAGATTTCTCACCCTACTCAACCGCACCCACGTCCCAACGCCCGCAAGAAAACAGCCCTAAATCACGAAACAGAATCAGTCGAGTCCCCTATGAGAAATACAGTCCTGATGGTTGCACTTTGCTACAGTCCTGATGCGTTCACAGGTTTGTAAATGAATTTGCTAAAAAACACATCTGACCTTCATATTAAATTACATACGCCGCTTTTGTGTGTGTGTTTACTCTAGAGATTGACAGCTATGCATACTCACAGGATTAGGTGCTCTATCTTACCTGTGTCCAATAGAAAATAGGAGATCTATTGAAATATGGACTCCCCTGTAATTGGCCTCTAAATAGCTAGACAAATTGCAACTTGGGCAATCTACCCAGTTGCAACTAACAGAATAGGCTAGTTGCAACCAAAGAATGTAAAATACATCAACTTTTGCAAAAACATAACATCAGCACAAATTACAACAGAAAAAATCTTAGGCATGTGATTTCAATAATAAAGCTACCAAAATGCATTAACAATGTACCATGTGTCCTACCGAGTTAAACTAATAACCAACCATTGTTGCAAAGACAAAAAAAACAAACTAGTTGCTTTTTAAGCACAAAACATTAAACTGACAAAATCACATTCAAAAAACACCATCATCATCTATATAACCAAAAATATCTGTGCTAACAATGGGGTACTAATTTGGACACAACACATACTCCATTACATCATCATCACGATACCCGGTTACAACTATCATACAAATACCCAGTTGCAAACTATCATAGCAAAAAAGCAGAATTAAAAACTAATGAAACCAATTTGCAACAGCGAGAAACATACAAGTTGCAACATGAAATTGAAACAAAAATTGCAACAAAAAGAAACAATAAGTACATAAAAAATCACCCCTACCGGTAGGCATCTTCAAAAATCCTGGATCAGGGAGTGTGCAAAATCAAAAAAATCACCCCACAATCCAGCCAGGTTCAAACATTGGAATAACAAACACCACACAATGCAGGTAATATGATCTGTTTATTCTATTGTGATCCCCAAATCCATCAAATTGCAACTTATAATATGTTACAGACAACTAAATAAAGGCAACAATACAAGTTCTTTGTCCTGCTCGCAACAATCGGTTTATATGTTATTATGAATAGATTGTATAGTTCGATTTTAATCCCCACAGGATTGTTCCACTGTTCTAAGTCAACATACTGTAGTCCGCGCAAATGCGCGGGGTCTCTGCTAGTAAGTACATGAATCTGCCCACCGGCTGCCCCGACAGGCCGCCGCAGATTCTGGCACCGCGTCCACCGTCTCCACTCCGCGGGACGGCGTCACCACCTCCACTCCATGCCATCTTGCACGCTCGGGACAGCTCTCTACTGTCCACAGTGGGAAGGACCACCAGGTGTGTCCCTTCTCATCCATTCCTGCTATGCTAAACGAAGCACACAAACCCTCTTAAGCTAATTGGCTATTTGTGTTTGAATCTTATCTAAGTACATGTGGTGGACGTGTATTATTTCTGATAACTTTGATCCCATGTCGTTGGATCTGCACTTGCATTCAGAGCACTGAAAATGTGCTTACCTGCTGATTTCAGATCCCTAATTATTTACCTGACTAATACTTTCATGTTGCTGAAACTGTAAAGGACATGGGTGATACGGTAAAGAAGGACATAGATCTTTATTTAAGTCTATTCATTGCTAATGCTTTATAGATGTAGAACAAATGTGTGTTCGTTTGTTCGTTTGGTGTCAAGAAACATGCCCTACTCTATGCAGAACAAATGTGTGCAATCACTAGTACTGCCGTGGTTGTTGAATTAGCGTCGTTCAAGTTGTAAAGTAATGTTTGTTTATATTTTCAAAATCAATACCACTGAATTGTTGTTCCTGTAGAAACCGACGCTAGCTATCAAAATTTTTAAAACACCTGCATCTTATATATTTTTTTTCTTTCATAAGTAATTTGCAAATTCTTGTAAAAGGTGCAATTGCTTCGTGCATGAGTTGGCTCTTTCAGGCCTCTATTAGTTTGGCATACTGGATAACTGGTTAGTGTTTCAAATGACATCTTGAATTATCTTTTCTACAGTTATGGAGTTCAGAATACTGTAAACAAATACTAGCATACACTAGACATTTTACCTTTTATCTCTGGTTCAGTGCATCTCTGGTCGGTGATATTTGGACAGAGAGGTATGATTTAGAATCCTCACACAATTGTCCTACAATCTGTTGAACAGAATAGATATGGAGGTTCATTGATCGATGGCTAGGTTAGGGGAAACGGGAGCCCAAGCAGTTCAAAAAGGGTTTCAGGAAGTGTCAAGGTTAGTTATTCTCTGCTCTAATACATGGGTGATGGGAATGGGCCTATCTTTCTATATGAATGGGCGTATCTTTCTCTGCTCTAATAGATGGGTGATGGGAATGGGTGATGGGAATGAGCATCCTAGACCAATAATGTTGCTTGATTCTTTAGCCCAAAACAAAGAATCATACCAAATATTTGAACATCCAACCAAGCTCTCCATTTGATGTTGCAAAGGTCATTCTTTAATATAGTTAGCTCTCCACCTAATCCCTACGAACAACATTTAAAGAAACAACCAGACATCTAACTATTATTGAAATATGTAAAAATCAAGAAGTGCATTAATTATTTTACCCAAATTTGGGGGATTTTTGCTTTTGTGTTTAGAGATAAATATAATGAATAATCTGTTTGTTATGTGGGCGTGACAGTACAGCCGCCATCCTCGAACACGAGGAGCTGCTTCCCAAAGTACACATGGCCAGGAGCAGAACCAAGGAGCTTAGGCGGCCGAGTGTCTTAGTCATTAATTATAAGAGGAAGAGTTAGCCGATCGAGTAGTTAAGGCTAGCAGTAGCATCAAAGAGCCGAGCTTCATATATGTACCCAGGAACCTGTATAATGAATTAGGCAATGAAGTTATCCCTAACCTCTACCCTGTTCAGCTCCTAATCTCATCTATGCTTCGGTGACCAGGTAACAACCCTGGCACCTCCATTGGCTACCTCCAGCTACGAGTTGAGAAGTCAGGGGGCTCCCATGGTTAGGAGTGGAGGCCCTTGACACCGTCTGTGTACACTTCACCTCTGAGATTTGTCATCCTCCTTCAAGTTTCACGTAGTGGCTCGATCAGCAGCGAAAAGTTGCATGCTGAGGCTAGAATAAGACTGTTGGTTTACTCTGGTGAGTGATCTGGTTCTAGAATGGACAATATGGTTGGTTTTTATACAGTGTAATATTTAGCTAGAATGGAAACTTGCCTATTTAAGAGCATTCCCCTATGAGAAATACAGTCCTGATGGTTGCACTTTCCTACAGTCCTGATGCGTTCACAGGTTTGTAAATGAATTTGCTAAAAAACACATCTGACCTTCATATTAAATTACATACGCCGCTTTTGTGTGTGTTTACTCTAGAGATTGACAGCTATGCATAATCACAGGATTAGGTGCTCTATCTTACCTGTGTCCAATAGAAAATAGGAGATCCAATGAAATATGGACTCCCCTGTAATTGGCCTCTAAATAGTCAGACAAATTGCAACTTGGGCAATCTACCCAGTTGCAACTAACAGAATAGGCTAGTTGCAACCAGCAACAGAAAATACATCAACTTTTGCAAAAACATAACATCAGCACAAATTACAAGAGAAAAAATCTTAGGCATGTGATTTCAATAATAAAGCTACCAAAATGCATTAACAATGTACCATGTGTCCTACCTGAGTTAAACTAATAACCAACCATTGTTGCAAAGACAAAAAAAAAACAAACTAGTTGCTTTTTAAGCACAAAACATTAAACTGACAAAATCACATACAAAAAACACCATCATCATCTATATAACCAAAAATATCTGTGCTAACAATGGGGTACTAATTTGGACACAACACATACTCCATTACATCATCATCACAGATACCCGGTTGCAACTATCATACAAATACCCAGTTGCAAACTATCATAGCAAAAAAGCAGAATTAAAAACTAATGAAACCAATTTGCAACAGCGAAACATACAAGTTGCAACATGAAATTGAAACAAAAATTGCAACAAAAAAAACAATAAGTACATAAAAAATCACCCCCTACTTGGTAGGCATCTTCAAAAATCCTGGATCGGGAGTGTGCAAAATCAAAAAAATCACCCCACAATCCAGCTGGTTCAAACATTGGAATAACAGACACCACACAATGCAGGTAATATGATCTGTTTATTCTATTGTGATCCCCAAATCCATCAAATTGCAACTTATAATATGTTACAGACAACTAAATAAAGGCAACAATACAAGTTCTTTGTCCTGCTCGCAACAATCGGTTTATATGTTATTATGAATAGATTGTATAGTTCGATTTTAATCCCCATAGGATTGTTCCACTGTTCTAAGTCAACATACTCTAGTCCGCGCCATGTTGGGGAAGGATCGTCGGCATCGACGAGGCAGCAGCCCCAATCAGCCGCAAGGCGGGGCGCGACGAAGGGATCACCTCGCAATGATCCGATAGGAGTCTGGATGGATCATCTCGCGCGGAGATAGCAGTCTGGCAAGATCCTTGCGTACTCGGGGCGGCGGCGGCGGCGGCAGGATACGCCCAAGGAGAGTTTCCTTTTCTTTTCTCCGTGACGACGGGCGTGTGGGTCGGCGTGCGGGCGAGTTTGATTTGGGGCAAGAGTCTGCCTCGTGGGTCCGATGTAAGGTCTCAGGCTTCTTACGCTTGGAGAAGATTTCAATTATAGTATAGATGTGTAAGTAACTATTTGTATGTGTAAGTTTAAAAAATGGGAAATTGGGGATTTAAAAAATGAAAAATTGGGGATTTAAAAAAACTGGCACTAAGGGATCGAACTCTCGACGTAATGCATACAATACAAGAGGCTTACCACTGGGCTAATCAGGAAGAATTGTGAAGTTAGTTTCAATAATGTTTATGTTTATTTTACGTGCGTGGTCGGCCCAAACAAACGGCCCATATTCCCACCCCGCGCGACGCGCAACTAGCTAGGGTTCCATTTGCATCGCTCCTCCGCTATTCCATCGCGCCGCCGCAGCTAGGGTTCCGCCGCCTCGCCTGGACCTCGCCGCCGCAGCTAGGGTTCCGCCGCCTCGCCGGGACCTCGCCATCGGAGATAGGGTTCCACCGCCTCGCCGGGACCTCGCCGCCTCGCCGGGACCGTCGCCGCCCTTCCTCCACACCGGCCCGCGCCGGGACCATCGCTGTCGCGGAGAGGATGGCCGGCGCCGACACCTGAGCTCACCGGCGCACCCCGCGACATGCCGTCCTCCTGATCTGGAGGGGGCGGTGCAGGCCTAGCTTCGCCGGCGGCCTAGCTCCTCCAATCTGAGGAGGTCGCCCCTGCTCCGAGCTCCACCACGCCGTCGCCGGTGAAGCCCCTGCTCCGAGCTCCACCACGCCGTCGCCGGTGCAGTCCCTGCCCCGAGCTCCACCTGCAGTCTCCCAGCTCCACCACTGCTCCTGACCCGCGCCGATGGACGGCTCCAGCTCGGTACCGCCTCCTCCTTTTCTTCTCTGTTCCAGTCAGGGTGTGTTTAGTTCCATTTGAAATCCAAAATGCAGAATTCAGATTCTTTAGGAATTTGAAAACACAGAATACCAAATATTCTGGGAAGTGTTTAGTTCAATACCAAATTCTAATAAGCAACAACAAACAAATGTATTTTGGTCACATTAACTTCATGCAGAAACACTGAAACTTACAGTTGAAGCCCAACATTTGTTTAGTATGCCTTATTATTTTGAAAAGGAACCATCCATCTTTTTCATTTGGAACAGGAAGCAATATGCCATATGCTTGATTAGTTTGCTAGCTCAGATTGCTTTTCTAAATGGTAGAAAGTCTGTCACTTATGTTTTTAGCTATAATTCATGCGGAAGCTATATAGATGGGATAATACGGTGGTTAAATGGGAAAGATATGGCAAAGTGTGGTGTCTAAATGAGCTCAATGACTTGAGTCGAACAATGCACGGTGTGCAATTGAGGTCAAGACACTATTACTGTTGTAGCTACCCATGTATTATCTCAAAACCTGACTCTGTAGCTGGCAGCCAATGATCAGTATTTTCCTTTTGTAAGCAGCAGCCAATGGTCATTAGAGCAACTCCACCAGATTTTGTGAACTGGCAATAGATTTAGTCATCCTTCTAGAGCTTTTCACAATCCAAAGATGAAATAATACAGATACAAATAGTAAATGGAGCATCTATTTTTAGACAAAAGCATTTTGATTCACTCCACCTGAATGGGCGATGCTGTCCCTGCTCTCGTAGTGAAGATGAGTGCCACAAACATTAAACTTGAACTCATCTACAGAGAAACAAGGCTAAGGAACACTAGTGTCATTCAGTTATGCTTGTAGGACACATGGTACAATGTTAGTGCATTTTGGTAGATTTATTATTGAAATCACATGCCAAAGATTTTTTCTGTTGTAATTTGTCTTTGATGTTATGTTTTTACATAAGTTGATGTATTTTCTCTGTGGTTGCAACTAGCCTATCTTTGTTAGTTGCAACTGGGTAGATTGCCCAAGTTGCAATTTGTCTTACTACTACTACTATTATTATTATTATTATTATTATTATTATTATTATTATTATTATTATTATTATTATTATTATTATTATTATTATTATTATTATTATTATTATTATTATTATTATTTTCTCAAGTTTATTGCAACTAGCCTATTCTCGTTAGTTGCAACTGGGTAGATAGGCCCATTCGTATAGAAAGATAGGCCCATTCCCATCACCCATGTATTAGAGCGAGAATAACTAACCTTGACACATCCTGAAACCCTTTTTGAACTGCTTGAGCAAATTGGTTTCATTAGTTTTTAATTCTGCTTTTTTGCTATGATAGTTTGCAACTGGGTATTTGTATGATAGTTGCAACTGGGTATCTGTGATGATGATGTAATGGAGTATTTGTTGTGTCCAAATTAGTACACCATTGTTAGCACAAATATTTTTGGTTAGACATTGTGATGATGATGATGGTGTTTTTTGTATGTGATTTTGTCGTTTAATGTTTTGTGCTTAAAAAGCAACTAGTTTGTTTTTTTTTTTGTCTTTGCAACAATGGTTGGTTATTAGTTTAACTCGGTAGGACACATGGTACAGTCTTAATGCATTTTGGTAGATTTATTATTGAAATCACATGCCTAAGATTTTTTCTGTTATAATGTGTGCTGATGTTATGTTTTTGCATAAGTTGATGTATTTTTTCTTTGGTTGCAACTAGCCTATTATCTTAGTTGCAACTAGGTAGATTGCCCAACCGGTAGAGCCATTTATCTTTGAATTACTAGAAAAAGGGATAATTGGATCCATACTCAAATATCACTTCACATTCTCTAGCAACTCAATGTTAGGACCCTTTGTACTAACTAGGTGAGCGACCGTGCGTTGATCAAACTGCTGTCAGTACCTGATGTTTTTTTTTCTTAATTCATGTCACAGCTCGTGGTAATTAGCGATAGTGATGACAGTGACTTCGATTGGGAAAGTAATGACAATGTGGAGGAGGCAGCGAGCTTCAATGCTAACACTGATGTTCCAGGCTCATCGAGCCAGGTAAGCCAACTAATTGCTTGTTCTTCAGTTCATGTTACTCAGGGAATTGTTAGTGTTATCTTGTTTCTAATGGCTGCACTTGTGTTATGTGTCTATTTGTTTGTGGGCCTGATTTTAATGTTTCTAATGTCAATTGGAAGGCTGGTCAATCTGCCTCTTTGGTTGAGCAAGATATGCGAGATGGGTTTCGCAAAAGAGGTTATTCTTAAGGCCATAAAGGACAATGGTACTTGGCTAGTAATCCATTTCTGTCATTTAATTGGATTCTAGTTGATTTTACATACTTTTGTATCGATAGCCCCTTTTTCTTTCATCAGGAGACAATCGACAAGAGACAATGTTGCATCTTTGTATTAAGTACCAGGTATTCATTGTTTCTATTAGTTATTCTTTGCCGATGCTATTGCATAGTGTCAAAGAGATTGTGTATTTAAAAAGTGATGCTAAATGTAGGCAAAACGCGATTGCCCTGTTGATGTTAGTGATGATGATGATGATTGGAATGATTTCGAGCCTAGTGGAGGACGCACCAGCGTTGCTAGCCCTCTTGATTCTTCAACTAAGGTATTTTGATGTGCCCCCTTGGTGATTGTACATGTTTTATTTATTCTTCGAGTAACCTTCTATGCATGTTTTTAGTTTGATAGCATATGCCCGGGCATTGCAGATTATTCCTCTTGAATTTCCATCTAGTCTTGCACTCAAGGTTTATCTTGGGCATAATAGGCAACCTCGTCCCTCAACTCTTATGCATGGGTTAACTTGGTCCTCCAAATCTTTAAAGGCTCAATCTAGTCCTCCAACTTCAATTTATGGGTTCACCTCGTCCTTGATCCGAGCTGGATGTCCATCTATGCATGTCACATCACGAGACTAGGTGAATAACATTGGCGTGTGCCTGATATGCCCCCAGGTATCTAAATGTAATGCTGATGACTTAAATTGACACAATGTCTCATTGAAAAGGGCAGCATAATGTCTTAGGTTCAAATAAAATACATCACAATTGCAAAATGGAACTACATGGTCTTTTTAGATGATACATGCTGCTATCCTGATTTTTTCCGTCCTCCTCTTTCGGTTGAAGAAGACTTAATCTTTGCAGTTGCACGCCCTCCTGTAACATTGATGGTAGAGCAGAGGAGGCACGACCGATACTTGTCTCAATTTCAATAGAAGCATTCCCATTTGCAGAGGCTTTAGCTTCAGACTTGGATGCCTCGAAGGACACCATTCTCCTCTTCTGGGCAATCTGTAGAACAATCAAAATTAGATCAAAATAATGGAATAATGTACAGATATTGAGCTTACTGTTACCATCATCTAACCTGAATAAATGATGAACTAGTTTGTTCACTGTAATACAATCCATAGCCCTCTATTTCCTCTCTCTTAGTTGACTTTGTGTTTGAAGATTCAGCATGGCCCTTTCCTTTAGATGGGGCTGGTTCAAAGGCTAATGGCGCACTAATTTTCTGAGAAGGGTTGTTTGATGCTGAGTCATGTGTACCAGTTTCCCCATTTATCAGCTTACTTTTTCCAAGGTTCATCGATGAAATGGGCTGCGTTTGCCATATAGCCCCCCTTTTTCTGGTTGTCAGATGTCCACAAATCAGTAGTTATAGGCACCCTTGAGGCCTTGAATCAGTACTAGCCATATATTCAATTGTTTTTTTCTTCTCTGCCTCGTATAGCAGCGCAATATCCTTCCTGAAAATTTTGAACAAATATTAAGAGCTGAATACAAGTACATGCACATTAGAATTGTTGTTTTTGTTTGGTTGCAATTCTAGTTTCTGTGGATTGTCAACTATATTCTTAGTGCTGTCCTTTATACACAGGAACCCTGTCAAAATTTGAACAAAGTTCACACCTTAGTTGGCATGGGGTTTTCTGAAAATCAGGCTGACCTGGCTATTGCTACATGTGGTGCGCTCTCTGAACCTTTATTGTTTTATTAGATGCATGATAGCCTACTTATTTTTTTTGTTGCAATTTTTGTTTCAATTTCATGTTGCAACTTGTATGTTTGTGCAGTAGCAAATTGGTTTCATTAGTTTTTAATTCTGCTTTTTTGCTATGATAGTTTGCAACTGGTATTTGTATGATAGTTGCAACTGGGTATTCGTGATGATGATGTAATGGAGTATTTGTTGTGTCCAAATTAGTACCCCATTGTTAGCACAGATATTTTTGGTTAGACAGATTGTGATGATGATGGTGTTTTTTTGTATGTGATTTTGTCAGTTTAATGTTTTGTGCTTAAAAAGCAACTATTTTTTTTTGTCTTTGCAACAATGGTTGGTTATTAGTTTAACTCAGGTAGGACACATGGTACAGTGTTAATGCATTTTGGTAGCTTTATTATTGAAATCACATGCCTAAGATTGTTTCTGTTGTAATTTGTGCTGATGTTATGTTTTTGCAAAAGTTGATGTATTTTCTGTTGATGGTTGCAACTAGCCTATTCTGTTTGTTGCAACCGGGTAGATTGCCCAAGTTGCAATTTGTCTTGACTATTTAGAGGCCAATTTCAGGGGAGTCCATATTTGAATGGATCTCCTATTTTCTATTGTACACAGGTAAGATAGAGCACCTAATCCTGTGAGTATGCATAGCTGTCAATCTCTAGAGTAAACACACACACAAAAGCGGCGTATGTAATTTAATATGAGGGTCAGATGTGTTTTTTAGCAAATTCATTTACAAAACTGTGAACGCAGATGGACTGTAGCCTACTTCTTAGTGCTGTCCTCTATACACAGGAACCTTTATTCTATGCAACTCTGCCTGCCTTAGATTCCTTATGCTCTCATATATATAATAAATTAGTTGATTAAAATGTTTCATGTTCAATTATACGTCAAACTTTGCATTGTTTTGTCTCTGGATTATGGTATTTTTCCTCAAATTCAGTAAGTTGGGACTCTTGTCTGCAATCTTATGCCATTTATTGTCATTTGTTTCAAAAATACTCAGGGAAGGATGCATCTATTGCTGATTTGGTCACTTTAATATTTGATGAATCACAGACCATGTTTGGCGTTGAGGTTCGTCTTAGGGACTATGCATACAATTGTGCAATAAGATTTAGTTCTAATTTAATGGTCTGATATTGAAACTTTCTTTGCAATACTGCAGGATAACTCATATGGAGGGAGAACAAGGAGAGAGAGATATGTAAGTCAAGCACAGGGAACTAGAGGCCCATTATTAGGTGGTATCTTTGAACGTGGCCGAAGTTCGAGACCAGTGGATAGATTGCTGAATCCAGATGCTATTGGTCCACCATTCTTCTACTATGAGAATTCTGATCATGCTCAAAGAGGTGTGTGGAGTATCATAACGAAGCACTTATATGGTATTGAGCCTGAGTATGTGGACTCAGCGGCCTTCTGTGCTTCCACAAGGAAAAGGCGTTGCATACACAATTTGCAAGTTGAGAAGAGGTCATGTCTCACCCCAGAACTCCCAAAGACGATACAAGATGCACTTCCTTATACCAAGAGATGGTGGCCATCATGGGACCCAAGAAGAAAGTTTAATACCTTCCAAACTCGTCAATGTGGATCTACATTGGGGAGGGGAATCTCTGAAACCCTTAGTGAAAATCCAGATCCACCCCTCCGAAATTAGGAAACAAGTGTTGGAGACGTGTAGTCAGTGGAATCTCGTTTGGGTTGGCAAAAACAGTGTTGCTAAGCTAGAGCCTAACGAGGTAGAGTTTGTACTTGGCTTTCCCGAAGATCACACCGAGGGTTTCCCTCTTCACAAGAGGTATCGAGCTTTAGCTAGTGCATTTCAGTTGATAGTGTTGCTTACTACCTCTCACCCTCAAGGATATGTACCCACAAGGCATAAAGGTGTTGTCCTTATTCTCTGGCATTGGAGGAGCAGAGGTGGCTCTCTACCGGCTTGGTATACCCATGAAGGCAGTTATTTCAGTAGAGAAGTGTAAGGAAAGGAGGACAATGCTGAAGACTTGGTGGGATGAGACACAGACTGGTAATCTAATTGAGGTTCATGATGTGTTGTTACATCAACTGATTGAGAAACATGTTAGAGATTTGGATGGTGTCGATCTTGTGATTGGTGGTAGTCCCTGGACTGAGCTTGATACTAAGGGTTTGAGTGGCGAACAGTCGTCATTGTTCTACGAGTATGCTAGTATTTTAAAATCTGTCAGGGCCATATGCATGCAGCGGCGGTACATGGTTTGATGCAAGATTTGGTATGACTTGTATGCTTGCTGTTGCTGCAGTTTTTATCTTCAAAATGCGTAATCTTACCTGTTCTTCTTTACAAATCTTGTTTCAGGTGGATCCGTGGAGGTGGAGGTGGGCAAGGAAGCAAGGTGGCTGCATGGTCTGTCAGTCCGTGGAGTGAAGCTGTAGTGAAGGTGAAGTGTGAAGGTGGCTGTGGTGAATCTGTCATTTTGTGATGTGAACAAAGTGCAGCCATTCTTGGCGGCTGCTTGCTACTTCCTGTTTTGTCGTTCTAGTTGCTTCAAGTTCAAGGAACTTAAGTGTGTGTGTGCTGGTGCTTTCTTTGTGCAGCGTGTGATTTGGACGCTGGAGGCTTATTGTTTGTGGATTATTGCTTATTTCCTTTGCAATTGAGAGAACTATGACTTATATGCTTGCAGCTGTTTTTTATGTTTCATTTATCTTTAAAATGTATGTTATTTGTGGAGATCTCCCTTTAGCACAACTACAAGTCCCATTAAGCAGGCACTGCTTGTGTTCCTGTAGGTTCTCTAGTACTTATTTACTACTTTTTTTCTATAAATCCTTCCTCCAATAAGCAATACACTTCTGAAACATCTTAAAACAAATTCTGAAACAAAGGGTACATATGGATTTGTGGAACATCCTAAAAAAACAAATTCTGAAACAAAGGGTACATATGGATGGCCTGTTCCAATGTGCTCGATCAGCCCATTAAGCAGTTATCTCTGAATGTTGTCAGGCCCTAAGAAATCTTGTAACCTGATAGGCCCAATTCAAGACGCACAAATGAGCCCATGTAGGCCCAAAAACAAATTACAGACACGTGCAAGAGAGTATGTCTGAAATATAAAGTTTATCACACACGCGTGTGTGAAGGATCGTCTGTAACTCTACGCGTGTCTATGATTAGACGCTTATTACTGACGCGTGCTCTGTAGCGTGTCTGCGATAACGCTACAGGGTACGCCACACAGTGCATTTCTTATTGCAGACACGTGTTTCGGCTTATTGCAGACACGCCATATGAATGCATGTCTGTAATTCCCTATCACAGACGCGTGTTAGTTTGATGTCTGTACTGGCCGTGTCTGCAATTAGCTTTTTTGACATAGTGCACTTCGATGCATATTAGTGAAACATGCACAGCAACTAATCCACTACCCTTCCAGACAGTCTGCCAGGAAAAGAAAATATGTATCTAGCACCAGACCATCCAACGGGTTACTATGGCTGGCTTGTAGACACCGTATGATCTACTATTGTGGCATGTTTGGCAATATCGGACTATCCAGTCTCCTAATGGGTACAGTTAAGGAGGATGGGGATATATATATGGGGTTACCTAAGTTACAGTATTTATTGCTTCCACATGTATTTTGCTAGTGTAACCTTTAATTGTAACTCCAAGATTACACCGTTGATTAGGTTGCAAAACTCTGTTTGGCGTTAAGAGCAAGTTAGAGAACACTTGCACATCATGCTGAAGTAGATGATGGTTTTTTTTTCTTGTTTGGTTTAACTTGATCCCTAGGATTTTGGTTTGGAGTTATACACACTACGCCACAAAGAGCAACCGCAGGGGAGGGATGGGCAAAATCACCATTATGATAAAGGATTAGAGCTTTGGACTGATCAATATGAATATTGAGCATAACCGAACTGACGGCTGTGGCATCAAAATTAAAAAAAAAAAGTTAGATGGAATGTTAGGCCGACAACTTTTTTTAGTGGCCGATACTGTGATATGTAATTGTGAGAGGAATGCTATACAACACCCTTGTGTTTTAGCACCGAAGTTTTTTTTGTGTTTATGAGTTTGGGGTTCATATATGTTTGCAGCCCATTTTAATTCGACCTTAAACTACTGCACCAAATCAGAATGCATATATGACAGCTTAATATGCCATGAATGCATTGGTGACTGCATTTGTTTTGTTGCATTAAAAGGGGATGAATAATCGATTACATGACAAATATCATAGGTGCCAGTAGTGCTAGTGCAATGACATAGAATCTTTTATTCCTCAGGCACTAATAAAAGAGTCCATACAAAATCCATCCATCACTTGCGAAGTGATATTGTATTTTAGTTTTAGATGAATCGTATGTTAGCTTTTCGATCTCCCACCAACATCATACTACCATGACTGTCTTGTGTGAGTTTCATTCACTAGGATTTGGAGGTACTAGTTCACCAACCCGTGCTCTCGCATGAGAGACTCATTAAGAATTAATTATACTAAATATATTTCACTTTATTAATATTCTAATTCTAAAATATATCTATAATAGTCTACATTGATTCAGCTGTGGTAATCTATGTGGATTCAATTGTGATAATCTATGAAATATCGATTCATATGTTTTTTCCAACTGTATCCATAGGCTATTTTACTTTGATCTCTTATTTCATCCTTTATGTCATATCATGAAAAATATGTACTTTAGACTTTAGCTTTTGATCTCGTTGTTGTATTTTTTACATGCATTAATTTGAAATTTTTACTTTGATCCCTGCGGCTGTCGATCTCCGGGGGCGGCAGCGCTGATGAAGTCGTGACTCGCGAGATGGCGGCGGCAGCCACGCACGATCGGTTTCTTCGTCTGCGCGATGAGACGGAACGGAGACGTACGTAACGTAACGGGCTGGGGTGATTTGGCAAAACAATTATAGGATAAGATTGGTGGGAGGGTTCAAGTGCTTAAATGACCCATCTTTGCCTGAGGCCACCGAATTAGAAAGGTGCGGTCTTGATTAGAGTTTTTATAGTTTGCATAGCTCCTTGGTTTTCATAGCATACGCTCCCTTTATAGTAATGCATGTTTTAATTTATGGATGTTCAATTATTGTTCTTAATAGCTTATATTAGCATTTACATGTAGACTTGAGAATATTTTGTTATTTTTTTATAAAAAATGATGTGGATAATTTAGGTACAAATTATATAGGTATATTACGTTACATTATGTTTTCATAATGCAACGTATGGACAATTTGGATGCAAATTTAGGGGTCAAGGCTTTATGTTTCATAATGATACAAATGGATAATTCATTAAAAAAGTATTGGATAGGAGGTTTGAATTTTTTCCATATTATTGATAACTCCACCGATCATGGTCACTTAATTTATTTGCATCATTATTAGCATGCAAAGATTATACTTGGTGGTCAATAAGGACTACTTCAAAACTTCTTTGTGCGAAGTAGTTCAAGAACAATAAAATTAAAATTAAAACTATAGCTAATGGTCAATAAAGGTCATATCATGAATGTTGTAAGAGATAAAATAAATCTTAGTTGTTGAATCTAGCAAAAGGTGGTCATAATTCTTAACTGTGGAATCCAGCAAAAGGTGGTCATACCTTAGTCTATAGGTGCAGCGAGTGCCAGCACTGACGTAGATGGCATGGACGATGGACGTTGTGGCACCGGTGTCCTGCATGTTCCCGTCTTCCCTTTTCTTGATGTAGATGTTCTTGTCATCCTCGTGATGCTGGCACACACCCATCCTTCCAACCCCTCCAAGTGGCTGGATCGAACATTAGTGGTCAGTGCTTGGTGCATGGCGAGACGCCAGCTTCCTCCATTTGTAAGCTCAACTGATTGATGGAAATTGTTACCTTGTTCGGTAGTTGGCATATTTTTTTATTTGATTGCAAGATATTTTTTGTAAGTGGCTAGATGAAGTCCACCTCTTTGGCATCAAGTGGTGCATGTTGTCAAAGTAGATGAAGTTGGTTTTTTCTTCGGTGTACGATAGGTTGTCGGTGTTGCATTACCTTCCTCGTCATGGATTGCCAATAGGTAGTCAGTGTAGGGATGCCTTCCTCGTCGGTGTTCACTGTAGTCTCATTTGCTTCATTGATTCATCCATCAGGTAGTCATTGTAGTGTTGTCTTCTTGTGTAGCATCATTGGGCTAGAAGCCATTGCAGATGGCATGGATACTTGTCTCGACATCGCCCGATGTAGTGTTGTCGTTGATGTAGATGTGGATCCCTTCTCAAAAATGTCCTCGTCGACTGTGTTCATCGATGCATTGATGGATCCTAAGTAATGGAAGTTATGCATCATCTCTGTCGACTTGTCATCATCTCATGGCCAGAGCGACACAATACCAGGCTGTATACATGGAGGTGTGCAATAATAGTAGAAAAATCATATTAGTTCTCACCCATGGAGGACCATGTGCACAAGCCATCACCCTTCTCGCTTCTAGAACACACCGCATTCCATCTCTATCAGATAATGCAGATCGACCATGCAATGCCCCACGGGTGCTTCAGACATTGACAAATGGAGTTGTTGATGATGAAGTAGTTGAACACGTTGTCCGTGTTGGTCCAGCTCGGACACGACCTGTCCATGCTGCAGTTGGTGCTCGTGGTAAATGTGTCCGCTCTCTTTATACCGATGATGGAGAGTCGAGGCCTTACGTTCCTGGTGCAGATAACATGTTGTGTGCATCCATGGTGTTTAAAGATGTAGTCAACCAAGAGACAGTTTGTGCCTGAGCATCGGAAGAGCTTGCTCGTTTCCTCTTGTACCTGTGGTTGACATCCATTGACGGTAGACTATTGGTGCCCTAGTGCGATGTACAGTAGATATGAGGCCGGCCACGGAGCCAACGCCATGCCACCCATCTCCTCGACTTTAAGCGGGACCGGTGGCTGCATGTATCCAAGATGGCCTTGTTAGATGTTTTGGACCATTGGCCAAACAATTCCAAATAAATCCCAAAGGCCCACTCACACATGTATGTATATGAGGTATGGTGGGGGACTTTAATCCCACATTGCTACTCCAAGTGAAGTGAGGCCAACTTAAATAGTTGAGCTATCTCTTGCTTGTTGAAGCTATGGATGAGGAGAGGAAAAGGAAGCACCACACGCGCACGCGCGCTCGCTCGCCTCGCCGGGCGGGGCGGGGCGGGGCGGGGCAAAAGGCGCGCACGCACGACATGCGCGTGAATGGTCCGGCGATTTCCCGCCTCCGACCTTGCGGGTGCGCGGCTTCCTTTTGCCAGATATTTTTGCATGCATGGAGAAAATTACGCTGGCCTATTATTCTCGTGTTATGGTAAGTGCACACCGAGAATTCATTCTCTCCCGTCTCACATCGCTGTGCTGCCGCCTTAGCGATGACTAAGGGATATACTGACGCGATGAAACCGGAGAAATTCACTGGTGTCAATTTTAAGAGATGGCAGATGAGGGCCCAGTTGTGGCTCACGGCTATGGGTGTATTTTGGGTCGTCGGTACTCCTCCCGCACTACCTCTCCCATCGGAGAAAGAGGTGCAGGAGTTTACCGCGGCTACGACGATTTTCGTCGGATGCATTCTTAGCGTTCTCTCTGACCAGCTGTGTGATGTTTACATGAACATCAAAAATGCTGTTGAACTGTGGGAGGCACTCGAACATAAGTACGGTGCTGCAGATGCTGGGCACGAGCTGTATGTGATGGAGAAGTACCACGACTTCAAAATGGTTGAAAACCGTTCGGTCGTGGAACAGGCTCATGAGTTCCAACTTATTGTGAGGGAACTCGAACAGCTCGGACATGCTTTGCCTGACAAGTTTGTGGCCGGTGGCATTATTGCCAAGTTGCCTTCGTCTTGGAGGAACTTTGCCACAACTCTTAAACATAAAAGACAGAAGATCTCTGTTGAGGATCTGTTGGCTGGTCTTGATGTTGAAGAGAAGGCTCGGGGAAAGGATGCTCCACCCAAAGCACCTGAACAGTCTAGCGCCAATGTGATGCAGCATGCTGGCAAGAACAAGCAGAAGGCTGTCCAGACTACTCAATTCAAGAAAAAGAAGATGAACATGGACGAGATTGTGTGCTATGTCTGCGGTGAGAATGGGCACATCGCCAAGAAGTGCAAGAACCGCAAGGGCAAGAAGAATTAGCAGGGGCAGCAATCTGCCAACGTGACTATTGGCGATCCTAACGGATCTAGGTACGGTAATTCTTTACCTAGTGTATTTTCTGTATGTCAATCTAATGATTGGTGGATAGATACAGGTGCCAATATTCATGTCTGTACTGATATCTCCATGTTTTCTTCCTACCAGGTCGCACGAGGTTCAACCGTCATGATGGGGAACGGCTCGCATGCTTCTGTTCTTGGTGTTGGTTCGGTCGATCTGAAGTTCACTTCGGGAAAGATTGTGCGCCTCAAGAATGTGCAGCATGCGCCCTCAATAAAGAAGAACCTCGTTAGTGGATCCCTCTTGTGTCGAGATGGATTCAAGCTGGTATTTGAGTCGAATAAAGTAGTCATTTCGAGGTTTGGCCAATTCATTGGCAAAGGCTATGACAGCGGAGGCTTGTTCCGCTTTTCACTCTCCGATTTCGTAATAAAGTTGTGAACCATGTGTGTGATTCAAACAATTCGGTGGCTGATATATGGCATTCACGTTTGTGTCACATTAATTTTGGTTGTATGTCGCGTTTATCCGATACGAGTTTAATTCCGAATTTTACTACTGTCAAAGGCTCTAAATGTCAAGCATGTGTGCAAGCAAAGCAACCTCGTAAGCCATATAAGGCTATAGACGGGAGGTGCACGACAGTGTTAGAGCTCATACATTCAAATCTTTGTGAAATGAATGGTGTGTTGACAAAAGGAGGAAAAAGATATTTTATGACTTTAATTGATGATGAAACTAAATATAGCTATGTGTTCCTTCTAAAAACTAAAGATGAGGCGTTCGAATGTTTTAAGACTTATAAAGCTGAGGTAGAAAATCAATTGGAAAAGAAAATCAAGCGTGTTAGGTCCGATCGCGGTGGTGAGTATTTTTCCAATGAGTTCGATCTTTTCTGTGCGGAGAATGGAATAATTCATGAACGGACACCTCCACATTCACCCCAATCCAATGGGGTTGCCGAAAGAAAGAACCGGACATTAATGGACTTGGTGAATGCCATGTTAGGAACGTCCGGTATGGCTAAGTCATGGTGAGGGGAGGCTGTTTTAACGGCATGTCATGTTCTAAATAGAGTTCCAACTAAAAATAGTGATATTACTCCATATGAAGGATGGAAAGGTAGGAAGCCATCACTCCATTACTTGCGTACGTGGGGCTGTTTGGCCATGGTCGTGTACCAATTAATAAGAAACGCAAGCTCGGACCAAAGACCGTTGATTGTATCTTTTTGGGTTATGCGTACCACAAAGACCGCATATAAGTTTTTAGTGATAAAATCTAAATCGCCTGAGGTTATAGTTGGTTCACTTTTGGAGTCACGGGATGTTACCTTCTTTGAGAACATTTTTCCCGATGAATGTTGATCATTCTGTACCGAGTTCGTCTAATGAAGTTATTCCTGAACCCACACTCTCTTTTGAGCCAAATGTAATCCCACTTGGAAATGAAGAGGATGACAGTGTTGTAGCTCCTAGAAGGAGTAAGAGACAAAGGGTTGCAAAATCCTTTGGTGACGACTTCACTGTTTATCTCATAGATGATACTCCCACGACCATTGCACAAGCATATGCATCACCAGATGTAGAATACTGGAAGGATGCAGTCCGCAGTGAGATGGACTCCATCACTGCAAATGGCACATGGGAAGTAGTAGACAAACCAGTGGGTTGCAAGCCAATTGGCTACAAATGGGTATTTAAGAAGAAGCTTAGGCCTGATGGTACTATCGAAAAGTACAAGGCAAGGCTTGTTGCTAAAGGGTTTACACAAAAGGAAGATGAGGATTACTTTGATACCTACTCACATGTTGCCAGATTAACTACTATCCGAGTGCTATTATCCTTGGCTGCTTCCCATGGTCTTCTTGTCCACCAGATGGACGTGAAGACGGCTTTCCTTAATGCAGAGTTAGAGGAAGAGATATATATGAATCAGCCCGATGGATTTATAGCACAAGGACAAGAGGGCAAGGTGTGTAAGTTACTCAAATCCTTGTACGGCCTAAAGCAGGCACCAAAGCAGTGGCATGAGAAGTTTGAAAAGACTTTAACTTCTGCTGGGTTTGCAATAAATGAGGCCGACACTTGTGTGTACTACCGTTATGGTGGGGGCAAAGGAGTAATCCTGTGTTTGTATGTTGACGACATACTAATTTTTGGGACAAGTATCGATGAGATTAATGACGTAAAGTCATTCTTATCCCAAAACTTTGACATGAAGGATTTGGGAGAAGCCGATGTGATCCTCAATATTAAACTTAATAAGGGTGAGAATGGGATTACTCTTTTGCGGTCTCACTATGTGGAAAAGGTTTTGAACCGCTTTGGTTATATGGATTGCAAACTGCTCCAACACCCTATGACCCCACCTAATACTTCGAAAGAATAAAAGGCTAGGGAAGGATCATCGAGATACTCTCAAATTATTGGCTCATTGATGTACTTAGCTAGCACAACCCGGCTGATATCTCATTTGCTTTAAGCAAGCCGAGTAGATTTTCCTCTAATCCGGAACTGATCATTGGCAAGGTATTGATCGAGTAATGCGCTATCTAAAAGGCACAATGAGTTATGGAATTCACTATTCGGGGTACCCGGGGTACTAGAAGGATATAGTGATTCAAATTGGATTACAGTGATGAGCTTAAGGCCACAAGTGGATACATATTCACTTTGGGTGGTGGTCTTGTCTCTTGGAGGTCTTGTAAGCAGACAATACTTACAAAATCTACAATGGAGGCGAGCTTACGGCTGGATACAGCCTCTGCGAGGCTGAATGGTTAAGAGAGATGTTGATGGACTTACCTATAGTTGAGAAACCAATTCCTGCTATTCTCATAAATTGTGATAATCAAACGGTGATCACAAAGGTGAAGAATAGTCGGGATAATGGGAAGAAGTCCAGCAAACATATAAAGCGTAGGCGACCGAAGTCTGTCGAGAAAATTAAGGAGCTCCGGAGTAATAGGCGTGGACTACATCCGGACAGCTAAGAACCTGGCAGATCCCTTTAAGAAGGGACTCACGCACCGTGATTGACAATGCATCGAAGGAGATGGGATTGAGACCCATGTGAGTTAATCTCAGCGGTAACCCAACCTATGAGATCGGAGATCTCGTGAATTAGGATCTGGGAAGAACAAGCTTATGATTAACGGGAGAGTACAATCTTTTTCTTTAACCCACTCCGTTGGAGATGCAGTACTCTCACCTTTGTAAGGCAGGTTGACTTTGTCTTAATGTGTTCTGAGGCTTCATAGCGAGATACTGTCCTACAGAGTATCCCCGTAAGAACACACCTATGTGAGCCCAACTGTTAGTCGCAGTTTTTAAGAATTGGGTATTCTTTAAAAGCTCATGAAGTGAGTTAGGAGTATGACTTATACGCTCCACTCGCGGGGATGGCTATGGCAGCCTAGTATCAGTCAAGACTTTAAGTGAACCTCATTCGCACCAAACTGCCAATTCAAGGCTTAGTCCATTGTGCGAGTCAAGGATGGGCCTATCTTGTTGTTCTAGGTGGATGTTCAACCTTAACCGGTCTCCACTGAATAGCTGGTATATTAACAGTACTGTGGTACAGGGAGTATGACTCGCGTGCCCTTGGGATGTGGTGGGGGATTGTTAGATGTTTTGGGCCATGGGCCAAACAATTCCAAATAAATCCCAAAGGCCCACTCACACATGTATGTATATGAGGTATGGTGGGGAATTTTAGTCCCACATTGCTACTCCAAGTGGAGTGAGGCCAATTTAAATAGTTGAGCTATCTCTTGCTTGTTGAAGCTATGGATGAGGAGAGGAAAAGGAAGCACCACACGCGCGCGCGCGCTCGCTCGCCTCGCCGGGCCGGGCCGGGCGGGGCGGGGCGTGGCGTGGCGTGGCGAAAGGCGCGCACGCACGACATGCGCGTGAATGGTCCGGCGATTTCCCGCCTCCGACCTTGCGGGTGCGCGGCTTCCTTTTGCCACTCGATATTTTTGCATGCATGGAGAAAATTGCGGCTTCCTTTTGCCACTCGATATTTTTGCATGCATGGAGAAAATTGCGCTGGCCTATTTGGTAAGCAATTATTCTCGTGTTATGGTAAGTGCACAAACGGCAGGTCAATTACCATAACGCTGTGATTACGCGGCTAATCGCTTTCCTTTGTTAGCTGCGACGCGTGTATAAAGAAGGGACGAGCGTCGTCCTCAGTACACCGAGAATTCATTCTCTCCCGTCTCACATCGCTGTGCTGCCGCCGTCTTCCCCATCCCGTCGCCGACGTGCCATCGGTGCCGGGAGAGCAGGCTCCGAAGCCCGCGTCTCCTCGCGTCCCTGCATGGGGTAGGGGACGTATCAGGTTTTTGGGAAGCGCCGTCGCGACTGCTCGCTAAACGTCTTCTTCCCTCTGCGCCGCCGATCCGGATCTTCGTCAACGGTCTGCTTCGTCTTCGTCTTCGTCTTTGTCTTCGCCTGCGCGCCGACGTCCCCGCTGTAAGGATGTCTCTTGTTTCGTTGTTATTCGTTCTCGTCTCTCTTATGTCGGTAGCACTAGATTCAGCGGTTTTGCCTCAGATCGTAGTGCTGTTGTTAGATCACCTACATATTGTTGGTCTTTTTCTAGTTGTCGGAATTAATTTATGCATCGCTAAATTGCTTTTATTCCCAACAGGCCTTGTGTTCTTGAAGAATCTAGACCATGGCGCAGCGCAGCAAGCAAGCCAGAGCCATGCAACTCCAGGCTGTGCCTCATATATAGACATACGTCCCCTCCACTTGCAGCTTCGTACTGCAGCTGCTCGCCTGCTCCACCATCATAGCTAGTAGATCACACGTGCTGCTCCTCGTACATCTTTGCTAGAGGCCGGACTTCTCCTGCAGATGGCACGGCATCACCGTTGATCCGAGCAAGGGCACCGGTAGATGTAGGAGCCTGCACTGTAATTCCAGGCTTGCTTGGCCCAGCGACCAAGTTCGTTGCCTGGCGGCGGCCTGTGCCGCTCCTAGAGACAGGCGGCACCCAATTTTCTTCGTCTCGATGTCGTATCTCCTCCAATCTAATCTGTTTCTTCTTTTTTTTAGCGATGATTCGGTTTCTTCTTTCTTATTGTATGTAGATATACAAAAATAATAAATTTGTTCTTTCTTGTTGTACGTAGATATATAAAAATAATAATTTTATTTATTTATCTCTTTTATCTAAATAATAATGGCAAAGGTGGGTAATTTTAAAGAAAAATAATTAGATCTAATGGTTATGGATTGCCCGAGTCTATAGATTCATTTTTTTAGATAATGGATAGAAACTATCCGGCTTCATCTACACGTAGACAGAATCAGGCCAAAAGATTACAATACTGAAAAAATAAAAGAAAGGAAAAAGAAAATGACAGAAGAAAATACATCCCTGTCAAGGGGCTCAAGTAGTCCTACTCGACTTCTCACTTGCACCGTGAAATGAACTCCTAGAATAAAAACTCCATTAGAGTAAGATCGCCACCGTCGAGATGAAGCCGCCAAAACACTTGTCAGACCTAAAAAGGTACTGAAACGGTGGACACCGAGCACCATTGAAGATGGACGTTTCTTCTAAGGCAACAACACGAATCACTTGGTGCACAAGCACCAAACGCCGACCTGTTACGCCTTTGAGCACCACCTCGTCATGCGCAGCGAATGAACGCACTGGAGACACCCGGTCCTGAAGATCAACAACCTCGACGGCGAGCCAACACTCCGCCGCCCGCCCGGAGAAACCAGGCAAAGTTTTCACCCAGCTGTTGAACGCCCACAGGCGTAGCAGCTTCAGCGACGCCTTCAACAAGGTGAGTAGCACCGACAGTACTACCGCCGCCGGCCCGGTGTGTGCCAGGCAAAGTTTTCACCCAAGCTGCCACCAGATGACGCAGATCCCACCGCACAGGGGGCCTCGGTGGCTCTTCCCCATGCAGCCGGCCGCTGCCATCAGCAACGAGAAGGGACGGGGGAGTTGGGGTCGAAGCCAGTTCCGGAACCAATAGGCCCAGATCCGCCCGACCCTGACCTGCCCCAAACGCCGGAGACCTGATCCGCCATGGACGGAGTCTGAGCCGCCGCCGAGTCACCGCCGTCGCCGACCAAGGACAGAAGGAGGGGTAGGGAACCTCCAACCGGCGGATCTGACCCGCCAGGGCTGGATCAGACCGACCGCAGCTGCTTCACAGGCTCGTCACACCGGGGATGGTGGAGGAACGGAGGGAGGGGGAAGGGGACGTGCAGGACGGGGAACCGCCCAGCCGCCCTGCGCACCGTCGCGACGTCCAAGCCATGGCCTTCGGGCGCCGCCCCGTCGGAGGATCCCTTGGCTTCTATCCGAAGACCTCGCCATCACCATCCTCGGGGCCGGCACGGGCTTCCCGGCCACCCGCTCCGGTGGCGGCGAGGGGAGATGTGGTGAGAGGAAGGGCCAGCGGCTGCTCGGTTTGGCGCCGTCCGAGTCACCCTAGGCCGGGGGGGGTGGGCGCGGACGGGGATGTTTCGATTAATGAGAGAATTTCTAGTATTTTATCTTTTTCCTTAGCGCGTCTCGTGAGAATTAACGTGGAGCCTCTGTTGGAGCCTCCATTAGTAATAGTAAGATTGGAAAAGTCTGCGTTAGCGCATGGTTGTGCTGTTGCTTCCTATCTAGTGCTTGTTCTAGGCCAAATTCTTGCAGATGGAGGTTTGTGGCTTGGAAGGGAGTGTGGGTTGGTTGAGGCTGGGCTAGCTGCCGAATTGACGTGAGCAATTGAACCACCCGTAGATTCCAATGCCGAAAAGGAAGACAATGTTTGCCAGACATGGATTGGATGATGTGAAGCAAGCAATGGGCTTGGAGGGTGATGAGGGCCACAATACCGTCAGATGTTCTTGTATCTGTTCATCCAGCCACACTTGCTTGCAGCACACGTCGTTCGTGTCGTGAAGCCGTCATCGCTCCTGCAAACCATATTTGACGTTTGGGTCTCCATACTACGTTTTTCCTGTTTGCAACACACCGGCTATATCTTTTTCGAGGAAACAGGAGGGGTTTGACCCCCAATTGGATTTTATTAAAATAAAACTTACAAAGTTACAGGGTTACACGCTCCACTTGGGGAGATCAAGAAACAAAAAAGTTACAAAGAAAATAAAGAAAATTACACAAAAGCTTCTAGCCATGAAAATAATTGGGGTTGGTCAACTTTCTTTGCTCGCATGATAACATGAGCAAACTCTTTACGGAAGATCACTTACATCTTTGGATGGAATTATCAATGCCTCTCTGAAAATTTTATCATTACGCGAAGACTAAATCGCCCAACACATAGTCACAATAATTTCCATGGAAAAAGGTAGATGGAGCTGCATTCTGAGACTTTCCATGGTTTGAAAAATGTCCCACGAATTTGATACCAGGATTTGTAAACTTCCCCAAGTCGCCATAGAGAAAGGACAATGGAAAATAGAAGCTGAAGATGTTCATCAACAGCACGGTGACAAAGGACACAGAAATAAGACTGGAGATGCATGTTCTTCCTGCGGAGAAGGGTCCTAGTGCTCAATGTATCCTTTAAAAGTAGCCAAAAGAAAAAATTTCTTTTGTTTTCACAAGAAGATTTCCAAAGCCACATAAACGAGGGATGGGTGGGGGTATGACCAATGAGCCTCCGATAGATATGACTAGAGGAGAAATTATTATTTCCTCAGATGTAAGACCAGATATCATTATCATTAGAGTCATGTAAGTCTTGAAGAACTAGGGTTAGGTCTAGGAATTGTTGGTAAGCTTCTGGCGGTAAAGGTAGATGGAAAAGAGAGTGGAGTTCAGGGGAGGAAGCTGTAGAAGCAACTGAGGTTCTATCATCTTTACAGAAGGAGAAGAGCTCAGGGAAGTGTTGGCTATAAATAATGCTATTCCAGGAATCATACCACGGAGAGCAGGTGGTGCCATTTTGGATAGAAACTAAAGGAACTCCATTATACTTGGTGAGCAATTTTAAAATGTCTCTCCACCAGAAGGATCCTTTGAAAGTTACTTCTGAAGATGGATGTTTGTTGGCAGAATAATATTTGCTTCAAACAAGTTGAACCCTAGGGGTTGGGTCCTTGTTAAAGAACTTATGGAGGTGCTTAAGGAGTAAGTTTTCATTTTGGGTAGTGAGATTAAGAATTCCAAGACCCACTTCCTCCTTGGGTAGACAACAGATTGGCCAAGAAGCTTTAGGGGGTTTCTTACTATTAATATCAGAACCTCTCCAAAAGCAATTCTTTATAAATTTGTCAATATGCTTCACAATAGTCTTAGGTAAGAGATAGCTGCACATGGCAAAAGTTGGCAGAGCAGTCAAGACTGCATTAGTGAGTTGTAATCTACCAGCCTCATTGAGAAGAGAAGAGAAAGCTACCAGTCTTCTCTCACATTTGGTAGTTAAGGGCCAGAAGTCAGCAATTGACGGTTGTGTCAAAGTTAAGGGGAGACCGAGATAAGTAAAGGGGAGGTCACCTAGGGTACAATCTAGGATGGAGGCTAGATTTTGAGTTCTATGAGAGGGGATGTTAATCGGGACCATCATGGATTTATTGAAATTGACCCTGAGACCAGAGCATTCAGCAAAGAAGGCTAGCAAATCCTTCAGGCAATTAAGCTCTTCACAGGAGCCCTTCATAAAAATTAGAGTATCATTCGCGTATTGGAGGATGGGGAAATCATGATCAAGATTGTTAATTGGGAGGCTTAGAGAACCTGAGTTTTTGGCATTATTCAGAGAGGTTAAATAACAACTGCACATTGGTAACATTTTACTATGCCTGACCACGTTGGTAACAACCGCACATTGTTTTCATGCAACAGTAGGAAAATAAAAATTGCACGTATTTTATAAGGAGCAACATACGGAATTAGCGAACTGCTGCATTAGTGTAATGCAGGCACTTGCAAGATACAAACATATTTACCATGAATTCATTTTTTTCTTTTCGTCCTTTCTTTTTAAGATTTTGACATTTGCATTTTTTTTGAAATTCTTAATGTAAAAACAACCCTTGTTACGCCACCGAGAAGGTACATCATGCTGCCATATACTTTCGCAACGGCCATTGACATAGTGGCAGGATGACAAATACATGACGTCATTCCCATGGGAACTGGCACTTGCTGTTGCTGTGAGCAGTAGCACAATCGCTGAAAAATACATTATACTTAATTATCGACGACTTTGAAATAAATTTACACTTAGCCTCATGTGATCTCATCACCAGGAGCTCGGAACCTTCTGCCCCAGCAACTACTTCGGTCGCTCGGCAGCAGTTACCTTGGCAGTGGATGTTGTCCGTGCTCGGAATCTGGCGCATTGATAGACATGGAGGACGTACTCAGGATGGCGGCACAGTGAAGGACCCATTGGGGGTGACAAGAAAGTCATGGGCTGGGTCCTCGCACGGTCTTTTCTTTTAACAAAAAGAATTTGTTCACAGAAGAGAACGGCTTCATATGCCGCATGCGAATTTTCTGTCCATCTCTGCAAAGTAGTTGCATCTACCTATATAAACTTTGTTCTGCAGTAGTGGGCGAAAAGCCAACCAATCTGCCCAGGTTGGATGATGCAGGGGCAATCTCATTTGGTTATCGTAGTTGTCGACTGTTATTATTTAGTGTTTTGGGCAATCTCATTTAGTAATAATCAAATTCTCTGTACTCTATCTCAAAATTTGGAAATGAACTGTATAATATTTGTCCTTAATAAAACTATAACCTGCAATTCAAGGAACTAGATATGCAGGATGTCAATAAAACAGATGCTTTTTTTGGAAAAAAAAAAGATAAGGCTACGGTTGCATATCTAAAACCAAAGTAAACAGTTAGTCCACACAGCTACTGGCCGGTTTTCGTGGATCTACTCCAGGAAATCCCTCCCGAAGCCTATTCAGCGTGGTTTTGACGCCCTCTTCTTCCTTGTTGGTTGGAGTGTTTGGAAGCAACGGAACGCCAGGACGTTTGATGGGTGAGTGTTGATGGTGGCTCAGCTTGCCGTTGAGGTCCTCGAGGAGGCGGATCTCTGGGTAGCGGCGGGGTTTGGATGCCTCGCGGCCTTGGAAGCAAGGAGGTAGTCTTCGTCGAAGGGTACTTTCTTAGAGCAAATTGGTTTCATGTAATACATAAGCGCGTGCGTCTTTGGTTCGGGTAGCGGTTGGGGTAATCTCTGGATTACCAGTTGCTGTAACAAACTCTCTTCTCTTAATGAAACACGTGCCCATGCACGTTGCCGAAAAAAAACAGCTGCTGGTTTTCATTGTGCGATTTTTCTTAGAAAGGGGCAAGAAGGGCCTGCCGCTTTTATTAGACGACAGAAAACAAAAAGAGAAAATACAGCAGATTACAACCTAAACTCCACGCTACTCTTGCTACCTCTACTCCACCTATTTACAGACCACCGAAACGCCAAAACTGAACAAGAAACCAACAATAGGTCTGAACAAAAAACAACAAAACGAACCCTACTGAACTGTAACCACTTCCACTTGGGTCCTAGCAAACTGGAAGCTTTTGATTTCATCTCTACAAAGTTGAGCTACCTGCAACACTTGCAAACTTTTATTCTGAAAAGGAAATCAGTTCCTTTCCTTCCAAACATGCCACCAAAGGTAAATAATAATGCCATCGAAGGTTCGTCTTTCATTTCTCGTGATTTGCCTACGGCATTGCCTCCAGAACTTATGAATAGATCCTAACATACTCACTGAGTTACAAGCTAAAAGGTTAAACGAGGTCTTAATCTGTGACCAAACTTGCTGTGTGAAAGGACAGTCCAAGCACAAATGTGTTGTTGTCTCCGGTTGGGTGTGACATAGCTTGCAAATAGGGTCATGTGGCCAATTTCTCCTCGCCAGATTGTCCACCGTTATAATTTTCTTATGCATAAGCGTCCATGCAAAAAACTTACACTTTGGTTCTGCATATGCTCTCCATATGCACTACTAGATGAATACTCGCCATCCTGGGTCCATCCCCATCTAATTGTATCCTCCACATTTTCTTGCAATTGCAGGTCCCCTACTCTTTCCCAAATCTCTACATACTCCTGAATTATTCGCAATCCATCGTCGATTTATTAATGCCTGTCGAACTGTTTGTTTTTTCGTTTTGGATTTCAGAAACGGTATGGGTGCTATTGCCTTCGGAGCCACCCCATCAAGCCATGGAGAGGTCTGCCATCTCCAATCGTGACCACCGTTGAGGCATTGAAAAGATCCCGATCACGCACGTCACATGGAACATCAAGTCCACTCCAAGCTCTATCTATATGTTTCCATTTGAACCACATCCATCTCAGTCTTAGGGCTCTTGAAAATCTTTCTAGCTCCAATATCTCAAGGCCTTCTTTCTTTTTAGGGCGGCAAGTTGTTGGCCAGTTCACCAAAGAGTACCCACTGCTCAGTTTATCCGGTGTTTCCCATCGCCAAAGAAAACTCCTCCTGATTCTATCAATTTTCTTGATTAGCCACTTCTGTTCCGGGAAAACTGTCAGGTGAAAAATTGGTTGAGATGATAGAACTGTTTTAACCAATGTCTCTCTACCCGACCAGGAAAGCATCCTCCCTTCCCACCCTGGTAATCTAGCACCAACCTTATCTAGAAGTGGTTGTACCTCAATCCTCCGCAGCTTTCTTGTATGTAATGGAGGCCCTAGATATTTTCCTGGGAAATTACAAATTTTCCCGGGGAAGTTTTGTAGAATGCTAGTTACCGTTTCTTGTTGAGTACAAATTGGATAAATCTCCATCTTTGCAGTGTTTATCTTTAGCCCTGAGCACTCTCCAAAGAAGTTCAGGATCTTTAGTAAGTTATCCAGCTGCTCACCAGTCGGACATGCAAAAATAACTGCATCATCTGCATAGAGTGAGCACCTTAGGCCTCGGGAGTATCGTCTTCAGTATTCCCCTCCGTTCAGCCAGTTATATCACTAGTAGGGAAGTTCTCATCGATGACCTTCCCCATTGGTCACTGAAGATGCCAGAATGGTCATAGAGGATAATTTGTGACGATTTTGTGACGAAAATGACATGGTCACTGATGGCGCGTCACACATGTTCTGACCAATTGGACATTTTCGTCACAGATGTTATTTCATTAGGTGACGAAATAATCATCGTCATGGAAGTGAATGCAATCTATGACGATTGATTTTGGTCACAGATGAAGGCTGGTTTTGGTCATAATTCGCTGGTCGTCAATCGTCCTAACGCCATCGCTAACGGCGTTAGTGTCGTGTGACGTCTCCATTTCGTCACAGATAGACCCGTTTTGTCGTCATTACTGGACGTTTGGAATCGCCCGACAGCTTATGCCACGCTGGTAGATGACGTCAGCGCTGACGTGGCTGCTGGTGTTATTGCCGACGTGGCTTCTGACATCATCGCTGACGTGGCTACTGATGTGGCTGCCTTTGAAATAGTCACAGATACAATTTGAAGGCGACACAATACATTTTGAAATCAAAATAGATTCATTTTAAAATCGACACAGTACATTTTCAAATCGACACAGAATACATTTTGAAATCAACACAGACCACACTTTGATCATCACAGATCAACCTGGGAATGGGCTAGGATCCGAATTGAATCCGCGCCAGACCAAACATACATGTGTTAATTAATTAATCCACACTAATCCAATCCATCTCTACAAAAACCAGCCCAGCGCAAACCAGCCTCACGGTCGGAGAGCAGTGTGGTACGACGTACGCAACGGTAAAAAAAAAATCACGGCTCCGCGCCACCGCACGGACGGCATCAGGCGATGGAGAGCCGAGATGGATGAAACCGATTCACTGCTCCCCCACACTGGACCAGCCCATTGACATCTATAACCCATTTTCACCCAAATTGTATAGGCCCAAATAGAAAAACCAAACTACAAAACCGATTTCGGCCCAAACCATTCCCAGATTGAATCACAGATACACTAACACTTTGGTCACAAAATTGCAGATAGTATTTGAATTGGAATTTGCAAATGATACCAGAATGACCACAATTCCTAGATGAATTAAAGAAGTATTCCAATGATGATTTAACTAAGCGGACAATTCCAAAGATGAATGAAACAAGTTGACACCATCACCACTTGGCATCACTACAGTTTTGTTTGCACAAACATAACAACATATAATAAGAAGTTGCCACCCACGAGCACCTTTTGTTACTAACAGCAGCACGGACCATCATCCCTCATGTCGAAGAAGAAGTGTTACCATGGAAGAGAGAGTAGTGCACTTACACCAAGCTGTCCCACAAAGTTGTCATAGTAATTCTTGTCTTTCTTGTAATGTTTCCAATGAGTTAGGATAGGCATGCTTTCTCGAATGATGATGCCAGCCTCTGATGCAAATTTGGCAGCCTGAACAGGTTCATGTGCCCTTGTTTTGCCTGCTTCAACAGCTATGGGCAATCTCCTTCCCATACCTTTAGTCATCTTGTCCAGTTGTTTTCCCACAGTTGGGACCTTGGGTTTCCTTGGTGCTCGCTGTGCAGGACCTCGCGCAGCTGATGACGCATTTGCTGCACCCCAGAGCGCAGCATACCGGTGCAAGCTTCCTCTGTTGCCTTGTCTTTATCGTTAATGGCCAAGCGCCCTAGTCATGTGACAATTCCATAGTTAGTCAATTGAGTAGGTACATTCAGTAGCCAATAACTGAAACATTAAGTAGGTACATTCAGTACCAAATGAAAACTGAAACATTTCAGCAACTTTGTGCTAAGCACTCAAACATTCAGTATATGGCAACAACTGAAACATTCAGTAGCTAAGATAAATATTCAGTATAAAGATTCAGTAGCTATGAACTAAAATATCCAGTAGGTACATTCAGTATAAATATTCAGTAGCAAATGAAAACTGAAACATTCAGCAACTTTGCGCTGTAGAGGGTCAATCCGCAATATGAACAACAACGGCGATAGAGGGTCCCCATGGCGTATCATTGTGCTATTTTGTATTGACATAAAGAAGCACTTTATGGACATTCATGGCTACTACAGCCTAGAATAATACGCCATTCATGGCTACTACAGCCTAGAAAATCACATTCTAGGCTGTAGTAGCCATGAGATAGAGGCTAGTCCTGCTCAGTAAGTTCTTCATGTAAAATGTGACTTTGATCAACGGTTTGTATATTGATCTAATGAACAGGCACAATATCCCTGGAGGATGCTGAAGTAGCAGTTTGATCTAAAATTTGCATAGGTGCCAGTACTTCCTTAACCATCAAGTTTCAATGTAGCTTGCTATCCTTACAACTTGGCAGTATTTGATTAAGTTGTGAGACAGCTTCAGTTGCAGCATCTGTCTCTTTAGAGAGCTGCTGATCGAAATGCCAACAATGAGCATCGAGTACCTTGCACTCCTCTTCTCTGGTGCATGCCATTCCCAAATAAAAACAGTGATTGTGTCTCCATTTCCTCAACCATCTTCATCCATTTGATATATAATTGGACGGAAGGGGGGTATAAAGCTGGAAGTGCAAGAGAAAACAGTTGCATATATATCTGCATGATGGTTGAGAATATATATAAAAGGGTAGGCATCACCATTCAAGCAACTTTTCAGTCGTTTGAACATTATTTCTTCAACAACCATAATTCCATCAGTACAAAAAGGCCAATGTTTGTAGCTAGCCCATCCATTGCGGCCTCTTCAGTCACTACCGGAAACCATGAGTTTCCTGAGAGCTGACGGCGGTAAAGCCATAAAAACACTCAGCAAAAGCTTTACCATGTGCCACCCTCGACAAATCTCACATGGTTTGAACTCAAACGACAAACAGCTCTTTGCCTAGTGCTTTGCCGAACACTCAGCAAAAGTTGAACAAAAAAGCTCCGAAAAATAGCTATTTTTTTAATTGGCGGAGGCCATCAGCAGCCAGCACTCGTCTTGAAAAAGTTGCTAACTACAAATATTCATAACTTTTAAAGATCTATAAAATTTATTTTTGTTCAAACAATGTGACATCCGAGGTCGTTTGAAAAATTTAAATATTACATTAGATAAATTCAAACATACGTTTGCTTAACAAAATGAATACAAATGAATAAAGTTGCCAACTACAAAATTCTATAACTTTTTAAGATCTACAAAGTTTATTTTTTAAGATCTTGCATGGTGGTCATCACATTGTTCAAAAATCTATATATATATATATATATATATATATATATATATATATATATATATATATATATATATATATATATATATATATATATATATATATATATATATATATATATATATATATATATATATATATATATATATATATATATATATATAATATATATATAATATCTCTTATATTTTCATGAAACTATATGAGAGTAACATAGATTTTGTGAACGACAATATCACTTTGTCGAATGAAGAAATGACCACAATAAAAGTTGTAGATTTTGAGCACTTATAGAACTTTGTAGTTCAAATTTTTTCATTTGAATTAATATTTACAACTCAAAATGTGCTTCCAAGCCGATGTTTGCCGAGTGCAAAAAGAAACTTTGCAAAATAACCATTTGCAGAGTGCAAAAAAGAAAACACTCAGCAAAGACAATGTACAAAGACACTCGGAAAAGACCTCGTTTGCAAAGTGCAAAAAAAAACACTCGGCAGATAAGCAAGTTTGTCGAGTGTTGTTAGTTTGCCAAGTGTTTTTTTGCGCAGCACCTCGGCAAAGAGCTTATTTGCCGAGTGGGTGAAGAATTGCACTCGGCAAACCTCATATACTACTGGCAAAAAGCTGGTTTCACTACTAGGGAAGTGCTCATCAATGACGTTCAACTTTCATCACGAAAGACTCCAAAATCATCACAAAGGTTATTCTGTGACGAATTTGTGATGAAAATTTTTCATCATTGAATGAGCATCATAGATTAGACTGTGACGAAATGAGAAATTTTCATCATAGATGTGATTCCATTCTATGACGAAATTTACATCGTCATAGAAGTGATTCCATTCTATGATGAAATTTACATCGTCATAGAAGTGATTCCATTCTATGACGAACTATTTTCATCATTGATGTGCTCCCCTTTTCGTCATAATATGCCGGTCCGTTAGGCTGACAGACGGCGTTTGCCATGCTGGCAGCTGACGTGGACCGACATGTGGCACGTCCACGTGGCGGGCCACGTGTCTGCTGATGTGTACTGACACGTGGCATCCGACGTGGCTTGACACGTGTCAGCAGACGTGGTCGATACGTGATGGGCGACGTGTCAGCTGACTTGGCTGCCACGTGGCATCTGTCGTGGCCATTGACTGGATGTCCATGTGTGCCTTTTTACTTGACCACATGGCGTCCTGTGATTATTCCACATGTCCTACGCTGATTGGTTCTCATTTTCGTCACATAATGATTTATATAACCGTCACTAAATGAATAATAAGATCGTCACTGAATGAATAATAAGATCGTCACATAATGAATTATTACAGGTGCACATGCTGATTTCATTTCAAAATGCAAATAATATTGAAACCCACAAAAGCTTCCATAACAGATCCAATATTTGCAATGACCATACAACTTCACCACTGCTAAACTCAGGTTCACATATGAAAAGCAACTCAGATCACCAGCAAACATAAGTGTCATTCCTACTACCACCAATGGCAACTTAGCAGCACTAGCAACATAAGTTGACCAGAAACACTAATAAACTAGGTTCAAGTAATAAACAGTTGCCAACCACCAGCAACACAAGTCATGGCATAAACAAAATCAGTAGCATGCCAACCACCAGTAGCTTCGAGCAACGCTCATGTTGAAGAACCATTGTTGCAATACGACCCTATTATGGCAACCAAATTAGTGGTGTTGCAACCGTGGTTGGGACCCGCCATAGCAATGGGGCAACACAATTCTTATATGGTTGCATTAGCACACGTCTATTGCAATGACAAACCAGACATATTGCAACACATTTAATTTGTTGTATTATAGGCACATATTGCAACCATTTTACGGAAAGGTTGCAATACGACACCCTTATGGCAACCAAATTATTGGTGTTGCAACCGTGTGGTGTGGCATTAGAGGTGAATCCTTGTAGTGGCGTGGGACCACACCGCCACGTCCTTGGTGTGGGACCCGCTGGTGGGACCACAGCACCATAGCTGGACCCATGTCCTCGGGGTGGTACATGAGCCAAACAATCAATGACGATTTAGGTTTGTTATTGTATGACGATTCTTTCGTTTTCGTCATTATTATTCATGCCAAAGCTCCGTCACTTGTGACTAATGACGAACCTAAAAATTTTGTCATAGAATGCTCTCATTTGGTGATGAAATTAGTAATCGTCATGAGTGAATCGTCATGGATGTACACATTTCTAGTAGTGGCAGGTTAAAGGAGCAAACTCCTCCAGGGTTGGTTTGGTGGTGCCCAGAGGTAGACCAAGATACGTGAAAGGCATGCAGCCAACTTGACAGCCAAAAGTATTGGCATGGTGTTGAGCCCTGTCCCGTGACATGTTGATTGGGACCAAGGATGATTTAGCAAAATTGACATTCAGTCCACTGTTGTCTGAGAAGCCCGTTAGTAGACCTTTGAGGTTGAAGAGTGTTGCAGCATCTCCAGGTAAGACTAGTAGGTTGTGCTTAAAAACCTGGACTGGTAGTGTACTTTTACTCCTGGTTGGAGACACCAACCAGGAGTAAAGGTTTACTAAAGTTTTACTCCCGGTTGGTGTCTCCGACCCGGAGTAAAAGTTCACCTTTACTCCCGGTTGGAGATACCAACCGGGAGTAAAGATCCTCGGTTGGCGAAGTAAACGTTGGGTGTGGGACTTTACTTTCAGTTGGATACACCAACCGGGAGTAAAGGTCCCTTTACTCCTGGGTGCAATAAATGCCGAGAGTAATCCTAAAAGTGGTGCCGGAAGTGAAAGTCAGTTCTCTACTAGTGTAACTCCTAAAATAGATTTGCAGCATCCTAAAATGCATTTATGCACACGGGCCTCTTCCAAAAAAGGAGACAATTTTCAAAGGTGGATGCCTTATCTGCACCGCCTATATCAATTAAACCAAGATGACAATCCATGTACAGGCCCATCTCAGTCCATGATTATCCGTCTCAAAACATACAAACCAAAAATGAAACCATAATGCACACTTCACCTCACCTCTCTCTCCTCATCTCTTTTCTTCTACAAAGACCAGGCACAAGCGGCAAGGAGCGAAAGCCAGTGGCGGGACATTCTTAAGGTCATGAAGAAACAGGATGGAGTTAAAGATTGATTATATTGAAACACAACGTACCCTATGCAGATTGCACTAAGTGGAGTATATTGAAACCAAACTAGCTAGCCACACAAGCCTCAACGCTAATAACAACACATGTTGGAGGTCTGCAACCTATAATATGGCATCAAGAAGGTGATAAAATTAGTTAGATATTCATGCATTTAAGTTTACTCATGCATTATCTATTTTCATGTATTCCACTTGCTAATAGGTGGCCTGCTCATGACCAATGACCATCCACACGATCAGCAGGCAAGAAGTTCCAATCAAAATCCTTATGAATGCTTTTAAAAAAGCCTCGAGAAAAAGAATCTTTCTTTGTGTTAGAGAAACCTACAAAATCCAACTTATTATCCTTAACAAAATCTATAGCACATTGTAATCTGCCCTCCTTCTGGAGGCTTCTAATGTTCCAAAGTGCACCTATCATTAAAACCATTGTTTTTGTTAACATTTCTGCTTTCAGAAGCAACTTGCACCCAGGATTTGCCCCATTCCTCAGTAATATTTTTTACTGGAGTTATTTCACCTCCTAAGGGAGGGAAATTCTCAAAATGTAGAACATCATCTAGACTAGCAGGGAGGGTAACCTCAGGGTTCTGTTCCTCAAAACTAGATCTAGCATTGATCTCATTACCTCTAAGCTTATCAATATTTTCAATCACAGTATCAGTACTGGAACCCAAGGAAATATGAACAGAACTTGCAATATGTAGTAGATTTTCATTGCTTTTAAAGCAAAGGATGAGCATTGTTTACCTTTTTCTAGATTTTTAATCTTTTTTAGTTCCTACGCTTTCTTCATTGCTGTCACTCCATCATTGTTGCATCTTCTTGGCCTTGGGACTCTGAGAGTTGGGCCCCACTTCACTCTTTTCTTCTGGTTTTTGTCCTTGAACTGGTTCTCCATCTCCCACTCAGAGCTTAGTTGTTCTTCGGGTATATTGATAGTTTCTTCTCCTCCTCCACTTCCATCTCATCTCCATCTCCCTCTTCATCTGATATATCCAACTCCATTCTCCTCAGCATATTAGAACATTCTGCTATATCAGATTCTTGTTTAGCCATCCTCCTGAATTCTTCCCATTTGGAGTGATGGGATTCTTCATCTTGCATAACCAGCAACTTCCTCCCTATCACCTGACAGTCAGAGCTGGGACCCTGCCAGGTAGAAGCTGCATCTTCATTGTTAGCTGCAGCTGGGGTTTTTACCCCCTGATCCTCCTCCATCAGCTTCCTCTCCTTCTCAGCAGCCTCATTCTCATCAGCACCCATTAACTCATTCAATGTAGAAGCCATCTTAGAAGGGGCATCTCCATTCACCTTGTTCTCACTGAAGCTTGGATCAATGTCCTTTAGAGGACAATATCCACCTCCCATTGTCACATCTCCAACTGAAACCACCTCCTTCAAAGGAGCATACATCTTAGTATTCTCTTCCTGCCCATAAATCCCCTGCTCAGCATCAGTGCTAGCAGAAGGTTTACTACCAGCTCCAGACTCTTCAGCTTGACTCATCAGATCAGCCAACATTTCCTTCTGGTCCATAATGGCCCCATCACCCAGATTCACCGTCCTATATCCTTTCTTGCTACTTTTCCCAGTGCTGGATTTTGCTCCTTGCTTTTTGGCATGTTATCTCATTCCAGCATCCTCATCTAGTTGGGAATCCTTCTCCTCATCCTTTTCCTCATTTTTCTTGTCATCCCCATCATCACCATTATCATCATTGCCCCTCCATTCTGACTAGAAGAGGCTTGAGCCTACTTTTCAACCTCCATCTTGAGCACATACACCTTGCCCCCAATTTCAAACAACCTCTCCTTAGGGATTTTGGTACAGTCCTTACAGGCCACCTTAACTTTAACAACCTCATACAGAGACTTGAATATATTGGCCCAATCAACATCTATCAGCATCCCTAAGGAAGACACCACTTGAGCAAAGACTTTCCATGTGCAGTATTTTGGTGGAATACCTTTCAGGTCCACCCAAACCTCCTCCAGAATGCTATGAGGCTCCAGATCCCCAAACCATTCTTGCACCTCCACCTGCACACCATTCTTTCTGAGATTGAAAGATGGGTAGTTCTTTATGTCACTCACCTTCTTATCAGGTGGAAATCTTACTAAGAACTCCCCCATCTTCAACTCTCTGATTTGCCAGGGCTAGTCCTTGCTGTATATTTCTGCCAATTCTCCTTCTAACTTAGCCAGAGTAACTGATCCTGTCTTCACCTTAATCACACCACAGTTGGTCATGTTTAGCCACTTGGTTGATTCTGCAGAAGGAACTTCAACATGATAAAAGCCTAAGCCCAGATTTGCACTCCCCATGAACATGGCAACTGAATGATCCTCACTCCACCTAGGACAGACATCCATGTGATGTCCATGCACCCCACAGATGAAACATATCTTCGGCTTGGTACAATTCCCAACGAAATGCCCCGGTTCGCCGCAATTGAAGCAAGTTAGGCTCTTATACCTTGGATCTATATTGTACGGGAACTGTGCCTGCTGCGCCCCTGCACCACGCGCCTGCTGCTGAGGATTCCTCTTCGGAGGCTGTTGCTGCTGCGGTGGTGGCTGCTGGACCGGCTGGCGTGGAGGCGGTTGATACTGCTGCAGAGGTCGTGGCGGCTGGGGAGGGCGCGGAGCCTGCTGCCTCGCCCAGCCTTGATCCTGCCGCTGTGGAGGCCCTCTCAGCGGCGGAGGAGGCTGCACAGGACGGTCTGGCGCTAAGGAGGGGGGCGCCACTCCTCCTGCCACACCCATCTTCCTTCAGCCATCACCTCCTTCTTCTTCCTCAGCACGTCGGTGTAGGACTCCCTCGCACCACCCTCACCCCAGATGTCCCTCGCGAAATCGAGCTTCATGGGAACTTGACTCCGTCAAACTGAATCTGGAGATGGAAACCACTCCGCCGACGAGAGTTTCCGTGCTTCTACTAGGTCACGACGGACCCAGTAGAGCCCGGCGGCGGCGGCGGGATGGGCGGTGGGGAACAATGGACTAGGGTTTGGGCGTGGCGGCGGGGGCGAGTCGATTGCCCATAGCTGGCCAAAAAACTCAACCACCACCTCCTCGTCGCCCAAATTTAGGTTTAGGTCCTCCTTCCGCTCCCTCTCTCCTCCCTTCCTGCTGCCGTGTGGGGTTGCCGCAATTCCTCTCTAGCAGGCGGACCCCGTCTGAGGGCGGGGCCGCGTTGACAGCCATGGAGGGTACGGCCATGGCGGGATCTCGGGTTCGAACCCCGAGAGCGCCTGCGGAGAAGACGACATGGTTGCCAAAAGTTTTAAGGAGTGCAACTCAGATTGCCCCATAAATTGTACAGTACAATACAGTACACATGGCTTCATCATCTTCTTCTACTTTCGGTTATATACTCTTACTCAAATGATCAGATCACAAATGAAATCAAGCAAGCCAGTTGGTCAATATTCTTTAGAAATCTCAAACTAAATCCATAATATTCTTTAGAAACCTCAAGAGTTTGTCATGTATGACCCTTTTGTTCTTATTCTAGGCTCAATTCTAGCAAATGCCGGACAATGGCACGCAATAAGGGCATGCACATTGTTTAATGCATGGTGCAGGCATCCACCCATGAGCACAGCGAGCCTCAAATTAAATATCATCAGGATTAGCTACACTACATTGTAGTGTAATCTTTGAATTGGATAGTAAAATTCTAAAGAATATTATGGATTTTGTAGTGATGGGCTGACCCCAATGTAGTCTTTGGATCCACTACCCACCTCATGCCAAACCAAGGCCCAAGATGAAAGACCATACGATCATTCCATCTTCACCATCTTCGACCATCCTACCTTTTCTATCATTTCTGTTCACCTATGGGTTATAAAAAAAAAGCTTATGTGAGATGTGAACTGTGAAAAGAGTAAAAGACTAGGTTGAGCAAAAAAAAATTGGCCTATATTATTTAGCCCCCTGTGGTCCGTTTCTGAATCCGCCACTAAGTGCGCTTGTCCATATATATTCGAAACTCTTTCAGGCAAACAACTTAAAAAAAAGAAATGTGCAAGGGCAGGCATGATAAGAAGGGCATAACAGAACGTTCATTGACTATCATGCAACATGCCTCATCAACGGTGTATAAGAGTTGTCCAGTTAAATCTCTTTCAGGACAACTTTGAAATACATTAATTCATAGATTAAGGTAGTTCTTAATTTCTTGAACAAGAACCCTAGTGGCCGCCATCAATGGTAATATAAAATTGCCATATTATCATGTCACGGTTGACACTTCAGCTAATACTCTGGCGGATTAACTATTAGCAGCTAGCTAGTAGTAGTTCAAAATTTGAGTGAGCCACAGGGGTGGATCCAAGAGGTATGCCTGGTGGGCATGGAAATGCCATGTGGGATATGGGTCTCTGCCCATCACTTATTTAACGCTCACTTGGTGTTTTTAGATAATAATTTTTCTAATAACTCACTAAGTAGAGAACGGACTTTTGAACCTCAGCATTAGTCCTGGCCTTTTTTTGGCCCGGGACAAAAAGGACCATTAGTCCCGGTTGGTGACGCCAACCGGGATTAAATCCCCCTGCAACGGTTCCTGACCGGCGTGCTGCACCACCAGGCTCAGGCTGGCGGTCAGCTAGGGACTTTTAGTCCCAGTTGGTGAACTTAATCCCGGTTGGTAACTCCAACCGGGACTAGATCTTTGGCCTATAATCTCGGTTTTCATAACAAACCGGGATAACAATTGTGGCTATAAATAGCCAGGTTCTCTTGCACCGACAGCCACACCGACAGCTCGTGTTCATCGCGCTATGTTCTTGCTCGGGCCGTGGGAGTTCTTCATCACCTCCGTCGACCATCTTTTCTTCAAAAAGGTAATCTTTTTCATCTTCAAATCTTTCAATGATAACTTTAGAATCATAGGGATATGTGGTTTTGTAGCTTTGGATTAAGAATGGTGAATTTATATATAGGCATCAAATTTATATAGGAATCTTTCTCTAAATATATTGATGATATATATATTTGTTTCTCTAAAATGTTTAGAAGTATTTTTCAGGTTTTTGCATAGGTATGATGGTTTGCGATGAACTACCTTCCGCTCTAATATGGATCTGTTGTTTCCTTGCATTTATATCCATAAAAATATGCTATTTGTGGGATAAAGCCCTTCACATACAGATTGTGGTGTGCTTAGTTAGTGATGATGCTCACAACTGGTACTAGAAGAGTGTTTTTGAAGTTCTATGCTACTCCAGACCTTGCAGTAGTTGAGCAAGCGGTAAATGCAATGAGATTGTTACAGGGACTTCCCAATAGGTGGAATGATCCATCCTATTTGGGAAAGTTGTTGCATGGGCTGCTGCGGACTTAGTCGTGCAGTAAGCCATGAACATTCTCGTTGCTCGCTCGTCTGCGCATCGTCTTGGAATAGACATAGTTTGTATCCTCCACCTCTAACATTCTTTGGCACCTGTTTGACGTTTCTTGGTGCTAGAAGAGTGTTTTTGAGGTGGTTACTTATAAATGTGTTTGTACACTTTGATTAAGGTCTTTGTTACCTTATATATAATTTTCTTTTAATGTGTTTGTACACTTTGATGATGGGCTATGTAATTTTTGTAATCGACAATGATATTGTCTTACCTTTATAAGGGATGGCTGGACGTTCGTCTCTCCCTCCACCGGAAGTTATAGGGGACTTCGGCCACGTAATGTGTAGTCCGGAACTTTTCAACCCAAATGTGTTGAACAATCGTTTTCCCACTATATTAAGCAACCCTATTTATTTTAAGAAAATAATGTGTGTTAGATATCATTTCAAAAAAATTTCTAATATATATTCATATGTGTGTTTCTTAAATGTATCGTTGGTAATTGACCCTATTGTTTGGATTAGGGAGATACTATTCAATCATTTCGATGTTGAAGCATTGGATGTTGTGACCTTTCATCCAGTTGATCAGCCATTAAGATGGCAATGTCGGATTGGATTCTCCATCCTATTACCTGTGGGTACAGATGTTGTACAAATCTTAGAGACGGGGCGCAGGGGGCATGATAAGGCTTTTGCAGAAAGAGATTGTATAAAGTCATGCTTAAACAAGCTTGCTAATATTGGGTACACGATACCTACACTGTCCTCTATAATAATGAAAGCTGAAGATGAGGAATATTCATATGAGTTAGATTCAGGCAATGAGGACAGAGGGCATTTTGTCCGTAGGTATTGTGCAAGGAATGCTCAAAACAACCAAGATGATGTGGTAAAGTTGTTGTCAATCATATAATATCGACAAATTTGTTTAGTGTTATAAAATTTAGTTTTAACTACCTTTTTTATGACACTTACAGGATGAGGACAGTGACTTAACCTACGCAGGGTGTAGTTTTGAAGCAATTGTTAACCAGGCAATGGATACATTGGGCTACGATTGGAAATTTATTGATGAATGGCCAACACTCACTACCGAAGGATTCCAGGCAAAGCTGCATGTGACAATGAGGGGACAAGCCCCCCCCCGACTTCACCAGCATTAATAGTTGTTAGTACACCCTGTACTTGAAGTTGTGAAGCAACTGAAAGTGCATTACTTAATTTGTTGATCTACCTTAGTTTTGAGAGAGAAATATGCATCGAAGAAATACACTCGTGGGATTTGGAAGTTCGATGAGACAATGAGTGGTACGGTAATTGATGTGATGAATATTGAGTTAACAAACTTGGAAATATTAGGTTTTTAATGACAATCTTTTTAGTATCCTTTTAGTGAGTATAAGAATTATTGGTTGCTCATATTTTGGTTTGGCAAAGATTGGCTAGCAACCAAGCAGGCCCTATAAGAATTAAATCATAACCCATAATTAAATAAAACCTACACAGAAAATATCTACAAACAGGCCATATGATATTTTCTATGCATAGCTCATGTCATAAGAAAAATCTGGAACTTGAATCACTCAATTTGGACAAGAAATGAGTGAGATATGGATTAAACAAGACTATAATGATTTTAAAGAAAACAATTTATTAAATAAGAAAAAGAAGCGCGGCAAACCAAATGGTGGCTCGCAGGAAAATTTGGAGCGCGCGAAAATTTTCCTTTTAATCCGGGTCGGGCTCCGAACCGGGATTAAATGTGAGCCTTTTATCCCGGTTGATAGCCCAAACCGGGATTGAAAGGCCTTTTATCCCGGTTGGAGGCCCAACCCGGACTAAACCTAACCTTTTATAAAACCTATCCCGCCGCCCGCCTCCTCCCCGCCACTCGACTCACTTCGTACCACGCCGCCACCCCTCGCGCCGACACTCCGCCTCCGACGTCCGACCTCGACGCCCGCCACATCCTCCTCCCGGGACGGACGCGCGCCTCCGCCGCCGACCCCGACGCGCCTCCGACCCCTACGCGCCTCCGCCTCCGACCCCGACGCGCCTCCGACCCCTACGCGCCACCGCCTCCAACCACCCCGATGCCCCTCCGGCCCCGGCCCCGACGCCCCGACCCCGACCCCGACGCCTCCAACCACCCCGACGTGCCTCCCCCCCGATGCGCCTCCGACCCGACGCGTCGCCGCCTCCAACCACCCCGACGCCCCGACCCCGACGCCTCCAACCACCCCGACGCGCCTCCCCACCCCGATGCGCCTCCCCACCCCGACGCGCCTCCGACCCCGCCACCGGTCGGGCCATCACCGGGCCACACCGCCGCCAAGAGCGGGTATGGTTTCTGTAATGAAAAATATGTTTTAGTATATTATCATGTTTTAGTATATAAGTTTAGTATAATATAATGTTTTAGTATATAAGTGTAGTACATTTTAATGAATAATATGTTTTAGTATATAATGACACAATATGTTTTAGCCAAGAGCATTATTGTTTGTAAAAATAATATTTTTAGTATTATATAATAAGTTTAACCAATTCTATATAAAAATAACATTTTCGGATCATTCTCATTGAATTAATTAGATAATTGTTGATACTTGTTAAAATATAGTTGTGTGGTTCTCCAATAGAACTTGTATGGTTCTCTAATAATACTATATAGTTGTGTTGGTACTTGTTTGTAACATAATTTCTTTTGATGAACATGTTTGTTTAATTAGATAGATGGCTGGATGTGCGCTCCCCCGAACCGAAGTCATAGGTTTCAATGGCTACCTCGTATGTCGGGATTTCCCAAGTATAGAAACCATGCGTGGAATGAGTTACGTACCTTGGAATCATCCAAACATTGTAAGGAAATTGACCCACTCATTTGGCTCAAACCACGCGTGGAATGTATTCATATATGATTTTGTAATATGCCACAGTAATTGACCCACTCATTTGGCTCAAAGAGACACTATCATATTTTGGAGTTACGAAGTGGATGCTCAGACCAACACTGTTGATGATGGTCAAAGACTCCAATGTCGAATTTGCATTCAAATTGCTCTTGGTCAAGGTCGTGGTCGCAGACTTGTATAAATCTCAGAGGTCGGAATAAAGAATCTCGATCGAGGTATTGTAGTCAAATATGCAGTTCAAGTATGTGTGAAGGGGCTCGAAAGGCTTGGGATTACCTTGCCTACTCTCTCTTCTGTGAAGATGCAAGCTATAGACCTCAACATGTATGACAAAGTTCAGATTTGTGTGCACATGATGGCACGGACCCGTCTAAGGTAATTCTAAGTCAAACTCGAAGCTTATATTTACATTTGTTGTTATAATTTGTAAAGATATATATATCGGTTCTCATAACTCTATTTGTTGACAACATTGACAGTGCGGAGTATGACATGACTTATGCGGCATGCAGTTTTGAAGCCATTCTAAACCAAGTCATTCATTCATTGGGTTATGAGTGAAAATATGATCCTGAAGACCCAATACTAACTACAAAAGGATATCAGGCAAAGATGATTGTGACTAAGAGGGGAGAACCAACTCCAGCTAGAGTACCATTAACCGTTGTTAGTCGCCCCTGTCGTCGTAGTAGTGAGGCAACGGAGAGTGCACTGTTCAATACTCTGGAGTACATAGATGATGTTCTTCGATTAAAAATCGGTGATCTATACTTCACCGATTTCAAAGTGCGAGAGAGTCAAATCCCTATACCTCGCTTTGGGGATTAATTGGACAAGTGTGTAATTAACTTTGCGGTTGAGTATCAATTAGTTTATTGTAACACTTATCGCAAACTCTTAGTTTGGATTGCATGAACCTATACTTTGTTGTATGGATCAATAATTATAATGTAATATACTATGTTATTGCTTATTAGTTTGTAATATGTGATTATTTTGGGATATCTCACGGTAACCGATGTAATAAAGAAACTTTAAAAGAAAATAAAACTGGGTGCGTAGAGCTGCTGGTCTCAAGCCTTCTTTAGTCCCGGTTGGGAGTACAGACCGGGACTAAAGGGCCACTTCTAATCCTGGTTGTCCAACCGGGACTAAAGGGCGACCTTTAGTCCCTTGAGCAATCCCGGTTAGGAAACCGGGACAAAATGGGGTTTCCCAACCGGGATAAGAAGCCATTTCTCTACCGGATTGTTATGTTACTGGTATGCTTCCTTGTTGGTAATGGTAACTACGAATTCCCTAGTTCGCGATTGCCTGGGCTAACATATGATTTTTTGTTTTCCTATTTTTTGGATGACAATGTGCCTGTTTTTTTTTTCAGTTTTAGCAATCAAAATATGTGCCATATTCAGGTACACATGCGCAATTTGGTGGATGAGTTGGAAAAGAAAATATACATGTGCGCTATCAGGTACGCATGCATGTTAAGATGGAGGCTCAACTTATAACACTAGGTATAGTAGGTTCCTCTATAATTAGTTGCAAACTCTTCTGTAACATTTATTGCAACAAAATAATGAAATGTAATGTACTCCTTGAAACGTGTATAGAGACCGTACCGGCTAGCTAATAAAAGATTTCATTGAATGCTGCCACCTCCATTGGTGTCTGATTAGTACTATTTATAAGCATCATAGTGCAGTGGAAACCACAGTTACCATTATTCATGACTACGTGCGGACGAGCTCGTCGTCTTATACTGCATTAGAATATATATAGTTAGAGGGAGTGAAGAACAAGGATGATACATGCCATATCCATGAATATGTGATATAGATCTATTCAATGCATGTGTCTCCTGCATTGGGAATGAGAAACACCAGGAAAGAATGAACAGGCTGAGCAAAATATGTCATCCTTAAAGAGCAACATATCATCACGGGAAGAATGAGTTCTAGAAACAGAGCAAAGGGAGCAGTAACGAGAATACCGAGAAGACCGACTGCCAAGTGCCAACCCTCTTGGAGGACTAGACCAATAGACTGCCAGACGGAACAAAAGGGATAGGATGCTGAATATCAGTCACTGCATGCATGCGATTGTGAAGACAAATCTGTATGTCATAGAGAGATGGAGCGCAAATACATGAAATCCAGTTTTGCTTTGCCTTTTTGCAGGCATATTATGCAAATATAACTAATTAACTATATATATGTAAATGCACGGTTACTATAACTTCGGTTTTGTCCAGGTGCCGCCGAGTCATCAAGAATCGTGTATGTTGGTGCGAGTATAGTTTGAGGGTACTGGATAATAGAGGAAGGTCTCTCTTCTATATCAAAATTAACCTCCAACTCGACGAATTATCGTAGCCTGATAGCATCATAACCATAATTATTACCATTGCCTATGCTTTAGTTACACTACCCCATATTACTGGATTTATGGCAGTTCAAAACCCCCCAACATTGCCGGATTTTCAACTACCACGAAGGTTTCAGCAATGAGGTGGAAGGCAGCATCAGTGTCGGATCTTTTAAACCGACACTGATGTCCAAGTTTTACTACCGGGTGGTGTTAGCAACTGGCAGTGTTCCACCTTCTCATACCACTAACTAGATACCTCGGTATGTGATGCAGATGCCTTAGAATCATATACCATAAGTCTGGCTCCTACAGCTAAGATTTTTTTTCCGAAAGGACGACAAAAGGTTTGCCGCAATTTCTATTAGACGAAGAAAAGAAAAAAGAAAGGCAAGTGCCCTGTAGCTGAACCGACCAACTAATTTAATTACGAAGCGCTAATCAAGCGCGTGGCAACCTAATTAGAACTTAGTAACCAAACTAGCCCGGTAGTCCGTGAAATCTCGAGGGATTTCAAACCACTCTACAACAAACCTGAATCCACAGTTCAGCAGTTCCCGATTCACCTGTTTTAATTACATTTCGCACATAGGATTATTACAATCCAAAACATAAATGAAAGCGGAAGAAAACCATTTTGATAATACACACCCGCACCTATACTTTTAAATACAGTGCCAGCTCAGGGTCGACTCCATCAACAGCAGGTAGAAGAGGTATAAGAGTTGACTTGCCCCAAGCCTAATCCTCCCGTAGTGGGATATAAGTCCACCGTGTCGCCACGGCAGTAGTCTTCAAACCTACAACAACATTGGGAATTGCACCACGAGTACATTGTACTCGGCCAAAGACTTACCCCACTAAAAGAAAATAAAGACTCTTTGGTGGATGCCGGAGGCTTTATAGTGGGTTAGCCGACTCCTTTTCTTTGCCAAAAGATGAGCTTATTAATAATCATTTAGTGACAAGAGGACTCTCTAGCTTATCCAATTAAGTTGGATCCTGCCATTACTACATTAGCACCTGCAACTACTTCATCATTTTAAGGTAGAAGCAATCAACATTATATCATAACCGCATTGATTGAGTAATCATTAAACCATCATGAGAGAACATAACCAACTCGCATTTCAAATCTTATTTGCGGCACCGTAATCTTTCGTCAAGTTATTCACTATCCAGAACGATGGCGATTATAATCGATTGCAAACCAGCTGGCGGGTATTCCTCACACAAACCAGGCATGCTTAGCAAGAGCAGCCTTAGTCACCTTGATCTACTCGGAAAAAGACGCGGGATCAACAACTCACCACCATGACCAAGGAAACTCCCGATGCCGAGGCTGAGTGAACTCATAGACATGGAACACTCGCGAACTCATAGACATGGAACACACCTCCCGGTAGTGGACTTACAACGGGCCATTGTTACTCCCCAACCATCGCCAGCATGGATACCTGGAAGTTGAAACCCGGCCCAAGTAGATTCTAGGCTTCGCGGTTGGCACTCAGGCCTTTCCAGCTATCTGTGAGGCATTGTTCAAAATGATCCGAGGACGCTCGTGTGCCATAGTATATTAGAGGTGATTTATCATGGCCACATGGTTATGTTCATATCCAACATCTCATTATTCTCAATCCAAAGGGGTAGTAACACCTACCTCGCGAGTGATAGTCGATCACTCGGCTTCTACCGTTTAAGTAGCAGGCCTAAGCATGTAGTCGATCCTATACGTAAAAGTAGGATATTTCTGGTGGCAAGGTAGTCCTGATGCAACTACGGTTTCAAGCAACGCCTATAAACTTAATGCATCATAAGGAATAAAAGGACGCAAAGTAAATCATTTGTAAACTTAGGAGGGATGCTCCGGGGCTTGCCTTATTTAGAAGATCGAGGTTAGAGCCCCAGGTACTCGACTATTCCATGTCGGGTTCCTGGTGCTGGATCACTTCTCGTGCGGATCTCCGTTCGCGACTTGTTCTTCTGGATCCTCGACTCCACGACGAATGTTCTACACGCGATCCTGGAATGATGCACGTGCATATGTATGAATACGTGATTGTCGGTGTATGTATGATCAAGGATGATAGATGCTCATGAATAAGTAGCTTGTCTAATCATTTTACACCTATCACTAGCAAACAAGCCGGTAAAACCAAAGCATAATCATCCTAACCAAATAATCATGGCACACTAAGTAACAATCAATCATACATAGCCTGATCCATATAAGCCATAATCATTAAGCCCTACATACAAGCAACACTCATTTAAACTTCACTAGCATTTAGACCTACAACTGGCAGTCTAGTAAATAAATCATAACTATAGATTTATAAACCCTATGGATACAAAAGAGGACAATCTGGAAAGCTTATAAAATTGCCCATAGATCATCTCAAGACATCAGAGGCTAGTTCTCAAGTTATCTGGGCCTAAAACAGAGAACACCAGGGCTGGTCCTGACAAAACAGCATTGTAACATTTCTGCCAACCAAATTGCAATAGCTATAACTCCTAGATTATTGATCCAATGACCACCAAATTTTGACAGTAGATAGCTACACTAGTTAGCTACCTATCATAAGAAGACAAGTTTCCCAGAAAACCAACCTATCATTAGGTTAGGCATGGCATCTTGGAATCGACTCTAAATTAACCACCTATGGGTTGAACAGCAACCCATAGCTAGACACATCCTAAAATCCTATAAAAATTACAGTAGGATACACATGGCAAAACAAGTCCATCATCCAAATTTCACCCCATTTGGATGATCCTACTGTCCTGCACAAAAATGACATGGCAGCACCAATAGGTGAACCTAAAATTACTTTGTACTACCAACTTGATCAAACCATGAAATCAATCATATACAGTTACTTTGTACTACCAACTTGATCAAACCATAAAATAAATCATATACAGAGCTACCAACTGACATATAATAAGCCTACAAAAATTATCAACTCCAAACTAGGCCTCTATATATCATTTATGAATTATCTCAAGAAACAAGCAACAAGACCACTTGAACTACAACTTCATAATCTTACACAGGAGGCATGCATGATATAATTATCATAGATAAAGCATGACAATACAAGGCTAACAAGATAGAAATCACATTTTTCTAAGGAACCTATGAATTACTATGCATTTCCTAAGATTGTAAAAATTTCAAGAATTAAATCTAAACTCCATATAAAAGTATCTCAAACATGGCATTTCGTATTTTCTATGCATAGCTCATCTAATAAGAAAAATACTGCAACTTGAATCACTCAAATTGGACACTCCTAGCTCCATCTATGAATTTTGCAAGATTAAAACGATTTTCTGGAAATCTATTTTCTTTATCCGAATAGGACAAGCAGTTTGCACAAAGGCCCCTAAGGTTCTCTGGAATTGCGCAGGGGTAGATCTGTGGTTTTCTGTGCCAAGTGCTTTTGCACGAAGGACCCTCACTTTCTTCAAATTCTGGACGCGTGGTCCTTCTCAGGAGAAAGCAGAGGAGCATCGCCGGGGCTCGCCGTTCCGGCGGCTCGCCGGCTCCCCGGCGACCTTGAGGTGGCGGCGGAGCATGAGGGGTCATCCCCGCACCCGAGGGTGGTCTCGGGCGGACCCGAGGTGGCCTGTGGCCCTCTAGCCATGTGAGCCGGCGGCGACCGGGCACAGCTCCGGTGGCAGCCTCGCGGAGCGCCGGACGGGACCGGGAAGGTGGTGCTCTGGACGCGGTGCGGGGTGACGAACGCGCTGGCGGCGTCGGTTGACCGCGAGGGGGTGCGACCACGGCGATTCGGAGGCGACTGCCATGACGGTGGAGCGGCGGCGGCGGATTCCGGCCAACCGGCCGTGTTACTTGCCGATGCAAGCTGCAGAGCGGCGGCGAGAGTAGCGGAGGAGATGGTGTTGTGTATGCGTGCGGGCGAGCGGGTTGCGGCGCAGCGACGCCGGCGCAGGCCGAGCTCGCCGGGCGGCGACAATGGCGCGGCGGAGCTTGGTGCGCGCGTGGCGGCGCGGCGCAGCACGCGGGCGGCGGCGCCGAGAAGATGGCGGTGCGAGGGTTGTCGGACGCGATGGCGCGGTGCGGTGGTGGGCGAGCTTCGCCGGCGAGGCGGTGGCGCCCTGCTGCGGCGTGGTGGTGGCGACGGGCGGTGGCGCTTAGCGTCGAGGCGCAGGGAGAGAGTGAGGTGGAGACCAGGGAAACGGGGCGCTGCCCCTTTCCTTTTCTGGCAGGCCGGTCGGTGGGTGGGGGCTGGCACCGCCCACGTAGGCCAATGGCCACGCGCCGCGTGGCGTAAGTGGCAGAGCCGGTCGGGGGATATTTTCGACTCTGGCTATTTCAGTGACAGCCATTGACCGTCCGTCACTGAAATCCTATTTCCATTGCTCGTTATACAAACTTGTTTGTGCTATAACTCCTAAACTAAGCCGAATTAGGAGAAACTTTCTACATGAAAGTTATTCCTTTTGATGAGTATATTATTTTTCCTAAAAGTAGTTTGGTCAGATTCCCACTAGATTTGGAGATATAAAATTCCAAATGAAAATACCTCTAAAATTCCCCAAAATAGAAAATCAGCCCCCAAATCAGTCTTTTTCTGCCATTTTGGAAATCTTGAACTCATTTTCATGAAAAGTGAGTATTGGGACTTTGATCCTTATAAAATTCTACAAAGAAAAGGTTTAAGGCGTATTGCCATGCAAAGCTTCTAGCTAGCTCTTTTGAAGCGGTCAAAGTAAGCACTTTCATAGGCCTATCATGATTAACACACATAGAAACAAGATTAACCAAAGGTGTTAACATAACCCTAGGTTCATTTGGTGTCCTAATCATGTCTAAATTATTTTAGTGGTCAATCATAAAACACTTGTATTACTTGATCCTAAACACAAGCAGTTCAGGCATAAACAAGCATCAAGGTGAAATGCATGTCAATACTGTGATGCACTGCAAATGATATGATTATGCCGGTGATGTGCAGAGCTAAATCATAATTAACATCTTGGATGTTACATGCCCCAATCCAGTGAAGTAAAAACTGGGCGAAAATCACATACAATTTGGAGGGTACTCTACTCCAATAACACACCTAGGTACCAAAATAACTCAATTCGCGCCACAAAAGCGCCAACTCAACTCTACTCAGCTCCACAGCTAAGAAATTAAGCTCAGAGAAAAACAGGGGGGTGAGCAGCAGATGAGCTCAGGCGTCGATTCTCTCTCGAGTGTCCATGCATGTCACAGTAGATGTATAACTAATAATATGAAAAAACGTGGTAGTGAGGAGCTCGTCGATGCTAAGATATCGTGCGTTGATTAATCAAGTTAGATCCATAGTTGATAGTTTTCAAGTTCTCATGAGCACGACCGGGTCTTCACCTTCTGTCAACCCACGCTCAGTGGCTGTGTTACAGGCCAAGAGCCACGACTACGAGCTGCACAGTTATCCTATTGGTGACAGACCCGTTCGTGCTGCTCAGGCATCTGTCACCGGCCATGATGATATGAGACTCTTCGAGGATATCATGCTTCACATGGTCTATTTTTCCTTTCCAGATGTTTCTCATTCCTATATTAGACAACACTCATGCACTAGCAAGATATTTATGCATATGCATTGTATGATGTATCATCCATGACCCTCACTACCTCCTATCTTTATATTCCTGTATAAGACTGCACAGCTGTACACAAACGCTTTGATAAGGTAAGTGTGGTTTTCAATACATGTTGCTTATGGCACTCACAGTGCAGACTCTATCATAGAGTCCTGAGTATTTATTACCCTCATATTTAATACGTTTTGCTGATGTCTCGGTATATTTATTGAAAAGAGGGTGAGAAAACTAAGAGTTTGACACTCCCAAGATTTTATCTTGGTCTCCTAGTGATTTTGCTACTCGCTTGTACCTTTGTTTCTTTGCAGATGTGTATCTTGGTTTCTTAGAGCATCTCCAACAGTTTGCCAAAATTTACTTGGCAAATCTAGTGTTTTGGCAAGTTGCTAAAATATATACCAAGTTAAAAATGGGCCCACAAGCTCCTACCGGATCAACTAAATCAACCGTGATCTCTTTCACCTCGCGCAGTTCACCATCTCATCGCGTAACTCTATAGCACCACCGATCCTCCATCAGTTCCAGGCGTAGCTGGCCATCATCTACTCCGGCCGGCCATGAACTCCACCAAGGCGCCCACCTCTTCTTCGCATCGGGTCTGCATCACCTCCCGGCCGGCCATCAACTCCACCAATTAGTTTCTGCCAATCAGTTTCTGCTAATTGAATTGAAGAAGAGCAGGACCTGCCGACCACCAGCAGCATCACCGGACACCCGAGACCAAATCTTTCCAGTAGCATCGATGTAGTCCAATCCATCAGCACTTTGCCGGCCACGATATAGCACAGTACCATGAACGATATAGCACAGCACCATGCATGTCGATTTCAGAATCAAATAAATCAAACAAACAACCAACCATCAACAGGAGCATGTCCGACGAACCGAGAGCCTGACATACAGAATCTACGGTCCCATGATCAACATACAGAATCAGCAAGGAACCAGACGCGGAATCTTATCGCGAACAAGGAATCCTACCATCTGATCGCGAGCAAAAGGAACTCGCGCGGACGGCAGCATCTGATCGCGAGCAAGGAACTCGCGCGGGGGCTAAGGAACTTGTCGCGACGGGCTTCACGCCGAGCGTACTTGATCGCGCGACGACGGCGACGGGCGATGACGCCACGGAAACCTCCGTCGTGCAGGAACTTCTCCTCACGAGGAGGAAGGAGTCGCGGGATCGATCGCGAGAACACACGCGCGCGCTAGATGGAGGCAGGAATTCGAGGAGGAATCCGGCCGGGTCACGCGGCAACGAGAGAAAAAAATCCTCGACCGCGCGGGAAGAGGAAGTCGCGGGCAAGGAGGAGCGATTCGCAGTCGGATTCGCGTCTTATGCGCAATATACGCGCGGCACCGCAGGATGGCAAGCTCACAAGTTTGGTCATTTTGTGGCTTGTTGGAGATTGATTTTTCTTCTTTTGCCAAATTTTGAAGGATGGCAAGTGAGATCTGTGTTGTTGGAGATCTTTCTTAGTCAAGTCACATAACCTAAAACCCAATTCCACCAAGTGATGTTTCTTGATAAAACCATATTTTAGCTAATTGACTAAGTGAGAAGTTTATGCTAGAATCGTTCATAATATCCCTGGTTGTCTAAGCTAATGTGTATGTGTACTCATTTGCAATAATCATGTGCATATATTTTAATTAACAAGTAACACCATAGCATTATATGGAAAATAGCTCATTACATTTCCATGTTGAATCCAGTTGAGTCCAACATTTGTGTTACTCGTGTTAGAGTGAAAAGATTTTACTAAAAATCCTAACTAATATATGAATCCAAGATCGCAAAAACATAAATACTACAGAAGAAAATACAAAAGCGAGAGCAAGATCAAGACACAATTTTGTATAGGGGTCCATTTGATTTCTAGCCTAGATAGTTTGTGATTTATTTTTTTTTTGCACAATGGTAGGACAAGACTAGTTGGTGGCTTAGCTATATGCTAACATGAGGAGGTCATCATAGCCTATGCCTCCGTCGAAACACTATTCGTGCATGAAAAACTGTCCTTCCGGTGCTCGGCTCGTTACTGCTTTTATAATCTTTGTCCATTTTATTTTACAAGAAAATTTTAATAACATCAACTGTCGTAAGTCTCATTTCTAATACTAGTAGAAAATATTACTATTTTAAGAAAAATTTCGTCATAGTTTTTTTTGTTTTGTTTTTTGAGACACGTGTTCCTCAATGTCAAATAGATATTTTCCACATAGAGCACGTTGAGGCCCAGCCCAGCCCAGCCCGGAGAATAGACGCTCATGGGCCGTTTCTGCCTTATCTCCGTTCTCCCCTGTCCCCACGCATTTTCTCTCCTCTGCACGCGCATGGCGATGGAAGCCGCGCGCCTCTCCCCGTCGCTCGCCGCCGCCGCCTTCCTCGCGCGCCGGCCCCCATCTCGCGCTCTCTCCCCTTCTCCCCCCGCCGCTGGTTCCCCCTCCTCCGCGTCCTCGCCAGCTCGTCGTCGGGCGGGGACGGGCGCGTCGTCGCCCTCTCCTCGTCCGAGCTCCGCAGGCGCCGGGGCCTTTCGACTGCTGCGGACTCCGCGCCCGACGGGGATGAGAAGCTCCGCTCGTTGCGTCGACTCTTCGCGCGGCCGGATGTTGCTATTGACGCATACATCGTCCCCTCACAGGACGCGCACCAGGTCCGGCCGCGCTCTCCATAGTCCCGACTTGATATGTGATTGATTTGGTTTTGATATACCCAGATGAACAGAACTGGTAGATGGTTACTCGAACTATTAGTGTAACTGTGGAAAAGTACTTGAATTTAGGTGCTATATACATGGTAGTCCCCACTTGTAGAGAAATTACTGCGTTGTTTGTGACGACTGTGTTGCAATTTGCCTCGTTCTTAGCCCTGTATTTAGAAGATGTGTTTTGTGTAGCCCAAGGAGGCTTACTGGTCACTGGATGCCAACTTTTGCTCTTGTGATGTTTGTGATTATTCATACAATGTGCAAGTTTTGGAAAACATACAATCTTCCAAAGGGATTATACTGATAGGGTAATGAGAGGGGTCCATGGGGATGGACACAAAGGGCTGGGAGTACGGAAGGTGAGATGCGGTTGTCAGCAGGTTGGTGAAACAGGGGCTGTGGAGGCCAGCGCCTCGGAGTTGCTTGGCTGGTGTGATGTGTGGGAGTGAGGAGGTAAATTTGACATTGGCGTGGCTGATTTTATCGATTGAGGTGCTATGGTCGTGAAATATACAAGAAGTATTTGTATAGTATGGGCAAATAGTTTAACATAAATATACTCTGATACTTCTTCGATAGTTTCCAACTGTGTTGGATGTATGTGATGTTACTGATGCACCAATTCTCTAAAGTATCAGTGAAGCATACTTATTGACAAATCAGTAGAATCACACAATAATTGCTACATTTGGTATAAATACGTAATTTCTAGTAAGGTGTGCTCTGACTATGTCATGATGTAGTTTCATAAAAAAACAGCATTTGCTTAACAGTGCAGTAGTCAATCGTCTCATGTCCAAGGCACAAACACAAATAAAATTTGACACTTCGATTCCGAAGCCAAAGCATCAGTTCACTGCTACTGAAGTCATGAAGCATATATGGTTTCTTTATTCTACTTTGAAACTAGCTTTAAGATTAGCTTGAGATTTAGAAAATTATGATACCTGTACTCAATGTGAGTTTCTGACTGCACATGATACAAAGTTTGAACTGTTTTCCTAATACTGCTGCCCAATGTAAATGATGTAGAATTGAATTAAATATAGTCTCCACTTACATGATTTTATTCACAACTTCTGTTCCAGAGTGAATTCATTGCAGAATGCTTCACGAGGCGTGCCTATCTGACTGGGTTCACTGGCAGTGCTGGTACTGCTGTGGTCACAAAAGATAAGGCTGCTCTCTGGACTGATGGCCGCTATTTCCTTCAGGTACTCTCACCTTTTGCAAACTTTAATATCTTTGCACATTTAGTTCAGTTATTGATTCATAATTTAGTTCAGTTATTGATTCATGATCAAATTTTCTGTTTGGTAGGCAGAGAAGGAATTAGGCCATCACTGGACACTCATGCGCAGTGGGAATCATGGTGTTCCAACTACTAGTGAGTGGTTAAATGATGTTTTACCATCCGGTTGCCGAGTTGGCATTGATCCGGTGAGTTTTTCTTTAATATGCTGTATTGAAGAATTTATATATTTTCAATACTGGGTAGTGGTGATCAGTGATGTATTGCTTATACACTTTACATGATGCCCACATTAAGTGTGTAGTTTGGCGTTTGCGTTCTTTCTTGGTGATGACACCACAACGTGGTTTGTGAATGTCACAACTCACAAAAGACACTGCAGTACATTCCCTTGGATCCGCTTCATCACAAACTGTCTACATCCAAATTTGTTATATGATCTACTTCCAAAGAGATTTTAGGCATCATGATTCCATTACTACTATTAGATTTATGGATCTATTAACATATAACTATCTTTTTGAAGACATAACAGTAATAAATAAGCCATGGGTTAATTATTATTCATAAAGAAATCATGTAATTTTTTTTTTCAGATAGATGTTTTGTTACCTTTTACTCTATATATAAAATCTTACTTTTCTTATCTAGAAGCTTGTTACATGTCTGTTCCTCATGGAAATGGTCTGATTATGGCAACTCAATTTAGAGTTATATTTTTGAAGTGATATCAATTTTTCACTTTTATTTAGTTTTTCCTTTTATTGATTATGTTTTTCTTCTGGAGATATATGCTTATTGTATTCTCAGTCTAATCTTGTTTCCTTCATTTCTTCGAAGGATGCAGTTTCTTTTCTCATTTGATGCTGCTGAAGAACTGAAGGATTCAATCGCCAATAAGAATCATGAGTTAGTTTTGGTTGAGGGCATGAACCTAGTTGATGAGATATGGGGAGATGCAAGGCCAAATCCCCCAAAAGAACCAACTAGGGTGCATGACATCAAATATGCCGGTATTGATGTGTCATCAAAGTTGTCCTTCGTTAGGTCACAACTTGCTGAAAATGGGTGTGATGCTGTAGTAATTTCAATGCTCGATGAAGTTGCTTGGTTGTTGAACATGGTAAAATCTTGGTTCTTTTACAATTTGTTTGATTGATATGTTTCTTATGAGTATTGTGGAATTACTGCCGATTAAGCCATGATGTGCTTTTCATTTTTTTTTTCCTCAATTTGCATATCCATTTTGGTGTATTTTGGGTCATATGTGACCGGTCCTCAATGTCCACATGCTTTCACTCAAAAGCATCATATGTTTGAATGTTCTTAGCAAATGTTACTGTCTTAGTTTTATTATTTCTTTTGTTTGTAGTTGGTTTATAGTTAACATTTGTTGAGTTTCCATGAAATGTTCTCCTTGGGAGTTTGTATCCTTTTGTTGACTATTATGCTATAGTAATTGATTAATTGTTGAAAAGAATTATTGTTCTTAACCGATTGCCATGCCTGAACTCAAAGCTCGAGCAACAATTCTGGAGAAATCATAGCAGCATTGTTCATGAATCTGATGGGTTCATCTCAAATTTAAATGCAGAGAGGAAGTGATGTCCCACATTCACCAGTATTTTATAGCTACCTCATTGTGGAGGTTAGCACTGCTACACTATTTGTAGATAGCAGCAAAGTTTCTAAAGATGTTCTGGAGCACCTTGAGCAAGCTGGTGTAAATCTTAAGCCATATGAAGCAATTATTTCTGAAGTAGAAAGGTAATCTTGCCAAAGCACTAATCTTTAAAATAATTTGTTTCTTGACAATATGCAGTTCTGCTAGACTATCTTTTGTGTTTTGCTGTTGATGTAGTCCTTTGTTTCTATAGTAAGGCAACCATCATGGTCAGAACATATATATTGATTTAATTGTCCCATTAGATCCATGGTTCTTTCATATCAAATTTAATCAATTGAATTACTTATGGCCTTACCTGTGCAAATGCGTCGCTGCCATGGAGGTGCTGGAATTTCTGTTCTTTTTCTTGTAAATATTTGTTTTGGTAAATAAAATCTGAGTCCAAGTATACAATTGAATTTTCAGATCTCACTATTTACATTGATATGCGTGTTGTACCATATGTATGCTCTACTGATTATTTGAGAAAAAAAAATCAGATCATGCAACATTTCAATAGGGAAAACATAATTTTTGTAATGTTGCTGTTAATTAAAACATATTTCTTTATGCTCTAGCTCTAAGATCTACGCTAAATTTGTAGTTTTTTGACTAAACTAATGTGGCTTAACTATTTTTATATAACACAAAATATTTGTGAAACGAGTCATGTAAATGCACTTAAGATTCGTGGAGCCCTAGATCTAGGATTTCCAAGAGCTATAGATGGCCTGCCAAAGGCCATAGACAATAATAATGTTGCTAAAACATTGATTACTTTTTTAAGACTGGCAGAGAAAGGTGCAAACCTCTGGTTGGATTCTTCAAGTGTGAATGCAGCCATAGTTACTGCATTCAAATCAAGTTGCAACAGACACATGAGAAGGAAAGGAAAATCAGGGGAAAAAGTTGGAGAGAGAGAAGCATGTTCAGATGACCCAATAACTGGAGATCTTGGTGTCCAGAATGGTGTCATAAGTGCTGTATTCAATGTTTCACCGGTTGCACTTGCCAAGTCAGTTAAAAATGATGCAGAAATTGAGGGAATGAAGAATTCACACCTAAGGTATTGTATTGAAGGGCTTTTGAACTAGTGTTCTTTTCTCTTCTGAAAATTGCCTGAATAAATTTCAAAAATTTTATTTCCTCTAGCTGTACAAAGGAAAAGGTATCTAGGCCTCTAGGGCAGCCCAGCAGGAATTTTAAACTAAATTATTATCTTTCTCTCAGTAATGAAACATAATGCGTTAACTATTATACTGTAGCTATTTTGTAACGACTTTCTAACTTTGGGAGTTGAAGTGTTCTTTAGTCATGTGGATATTGTTTAAAATAACATCTCTGGTCTGTCCCTGTATCCATCATTACTTATCATGACTAAGGTCCACATTTTCGTGTTGTATTACTGCTACCTTTACTTTCATTCAACTTGACAGCTATATTTCTTTCCTGGCACATGAAACATTTGTAGAGATGCTGCTGCTTTAGCAGAATTCTGGTGCTGGCTGGAGGAGGAAATCTGTAAAAGTGTGCCCCTTACAGAGGTACAAATTGCTGAAAAGCTTCTTGAGTTTCGTCAAAAGCAAGATGGATTTATAGAGACAAGCTTCGACACTATAAGTGGTATAATTTGTTTGTTTTGTTCTTTAAGAAAATACTATTAAAATAAGAACACAAAGAAACTTTTTCTTGGCTAATCTCTTATGTTGTCATGTATAAGTGCAAATGATAATTCCTTGTATTATGTTCAATATTACTTCTAGACTATGTCTCAAGATAGCCCTTCAGACTATATTTTCTTTTCTTTAGACACTTTATGACAGGATAGATCGATCTTGGTTAGCTAGGATGGAATATCCTTTTTTTTCCTTTAACCTTTTTTATGCCTATCTTGTAACATTTTATCTGTATGAAAGCCATGGTAGTTTATGTAATTGTGTTAATGTTATTGTTTTATTATGATGCATACTTTACTTTTTCTTAGGCAGAACAATGAATGAAAGCAGACATTTGATATATTGCATTACCCAAAGTATTATTTGTAGAGCTCTTGACTTGTATATCTGATAGTCAATTTTCTCACACAGGTTATGGTGCAAATGGTGCAATAATACACTACAGACCAACCCCAGAGAGCTGTAGCTCTGTTGGAAGTGACAATCTGTTTTTGTTAGATAGTGGTGCTCAGTACATTGATGGAACTACTGACATAACAAGAACAGTGCATTTTGTGAGCCTTCCCCAAGGCAAAAGGAATGCTTCACCAGAGTATTGCAGGTAATCAATTTGGTTATGATGTTGGGAATACATTTTAGCAACATTTAGTTTCGCAGCAACTTATATTCCTGCCTGATGGAAATTATAAAATTTTGTGACAGGGCCATATAGCTCTCGATCAAGCAGTGTTCCCTGAGAGAACTCCAGGCTTTGTGCTTGATGTTCTGGCACGATCATCTCTGTGGAAGATTGGACTGGATTATAGACATGGTAGTACCTTTTTAACTACGTAAGATAACTAAAGTGAAGGATTGTGTTAATCTTCCATTGAAGATATAATGTGCAGTATAAGTTAATTTACATGTTCGTTCTTGGTCCAGGCACCGGCCATGGAGTTGGAGCTGCACTAAATGTCCACGAGGGCCCTCAGAGCATTAGCTATCGATATGGAAATTTGACAGCGTTACAGAAGGGCATGATTGTCAGCAACGAACCTGGTTATTATGAAGACAATTCGTTTGGCATTCGTATCGAGGTAGTTTTTTCACTGTACTAGGTGTTCCAATCAGCCATTTTTGTCCCTAATTTTTTTGTTGAATGCTGCAGAATTTACTTCTGGTAAAAAACGAGCTTAATCTACCAAATTCGTTTGGTGGAATTTCATACCTTGGTTTTGAGAAACTAACTTTTGTTCCAATTCAGGTACATACAAATGGAATATTATGTTATTGATATGTTTCAATGGATGAAACTTTGCTCTAATTTCATATATTGGATTGATGTACTGCTAGTTTGTTTGAACACATAATTCATGAAGTACTGATGATTTTTTTCCATCTTTAGAGCAAGCTTATTGAGACATCCTTGCTGTCATCTTCGGAGATCAAGTGGGTCAATGATTACCATGAAGAGGTCTGGGAAAAGGTGAGCTTTTATATCATTGACATTTAGGGACTTGCCTATTTGTACACCATAGATGACACCGAGGCATTGTTATTTTGCAAAACAATGGCTCCCTTTTGTATGTTTTCATCAGATCTTTCTGGTGCACAGGTTGGTAGTCTTCATAAATTTTCTATGAATGTGTTTATGCTGTGTAAAATCATCATAATGTTGCCTTCCTAGTTCCTCCAGTAAGTTATCTCATCTTATTGAAATCACTGGCCTCTAAAGCATCCACAATGTTTGCAGGTTTCCCCTTTGTTGAGTGGCGATTCGCGTGACTGGTTATGGAAGAACACTCGACCTCTTTTAGAGGTATAACACCTCCTTATTAATACTCCAATGCTCAGCATGGCTTGACTGTAGAAATGAAAGAAATGAATCGAAGTTTCTTGCTGCAACATCTTGAAGATTTGATGGCCCTTAATGGAATGAAAATATATGACAGTAAACACAGAGCCAAAGCAATAGATGCGTAGCTGGTCATATATATGGCCAGGGGTCAGAGGATGATAGGTTGTGGCTGGTTTATTTGACATCCCAGCCAATTTGATGCAACACTCAAAAAGGAGATGACATGTAAATCTCTATTTATTACACTAATGGACAAAATCGTCCATTTTTTTATGTACTTATAACAAATTAAATTTCAGTACTTGTTTTTACAAAAACATCTTTTTAGAACGGTGAAACCATTTGAGGCCATAGATTCATGCAATCAGTCTGAGACCCTGATGGTGTGTTTGGTAGAGCTTGAGCTACGGCTTTCATGCTGAAGCTATTTGGGAAAGGCGTTAGGTAAAACAGCTTCGCCTGTTAAAAATAGTTAAATGTTCATAGGGCCCTTCTCTCTTTCTTTTCTTTTTCTTATTTCTCTTCACATTCTATTCTCCATCTTTCGTATCCTATGAACCCATGATATAGGAGAAATGACTTTGGCAATCGACATCTTGGCCGCACGACCGTTGTTTCAGTGCAGACCGCATCTCTGTTTCTCACTGCGATGTCACCTTGAGCTGAGTTGGCCTCCTTGCTCGATCTCGCCTCTCCTCGGATCAGCTTTTGTGCCAATCACCGGTTGCCTGAAGGCTCATCTAAGCTTATAACTAGATGTTAGCAACCTAGCTTGTTAACCTCAGCTGATTTTTGGCTAATTTTTAGTTTCTATTAGTAACAAGTTCTAGCAGATCCAAACATGCCCCCTGTTATGAACTTAAGTCGATGTACACAACTAGAAACAAATGGAATAGCAAACAACCTTTCTTTATGAATATCTTAGAGATGCAAAAAAACCACAACTGCCAACAACGTTTTCCATCTTTCGTTTTCTCCTATAAATGGCGCAATATAACTC
>JAENPR010001746.1:0-115615 GCA_018135685.1 Themeda triandra | reverse complement strand
AAGCTAACATTTCTAAATCAGCCTTTTGCACTGACGTGCACAGATCATTCCCAACCTCAGATCCATCACAATTCCTTGCAAGCTAACAAATGGGAATGATTTGTGCAACTTTGACCGATGTGCGCCAGGTCTCGGGTAATCGGGTGTTGACTGTTGAGCATCCAGCGATCATCGTCACTTGTAGACACTCATTAGCTCATTAGCTCAGGTGTCGTCCATGAATCGGCCATGTCGTTTCTGGTCAGGTCGTTGGCGTCGCTCTACTGCCAGAAGTTGCGCTCCACCACACGCATCGGGCCCGTGACGGCGGCGCCACCGCGTTTGCAGGCATTGAACCGACGCGGATTGTCAGCCTCCAGCCAGGCAGCCAGCAGTCCCAAGAACAGCAGCGGACGCCCTTCTTCACCGTTTCTGTATGTGTTGTACAGTTAGTTACTGATGGTCCGCTCCTAATCCTGCTTTTTCCTTGGCTGTATGTTATATATCACTCACTATCAGGGCAAGATTGGCCGTTGGCTCTATTCTTGCTGCCACGGCACCATTCCTGCATTCCAGATGGGCGTCGTTCCTGCGGATTCAGAGTAAACAAACGAGCTTTGCTTCTAAAAGGGAAACTCTGCTGCAGGATAAGATGTCGCGTCCTGAGTCCTGACTGCCTGGCACGATCGTTCATCACCGATGCGAGATTTAAATGTCCTCAGAGAGGAGGCTGCCGCAGGGGGCATGGCGTCGCCGACTCCCGCGCCCATGGGACTCGTGGCCGGTGCGTCCGCGGAGGGCATGGACATCGGGGAGGCCAGGGGCGCCCTGGTCAGCGGTGCCGGCGTGCTTGGGCGACTTCCTTCCTGTGTCAGCAAGCGGCGGGCGGCGGCGCTATGTGGTATTGGCGGCTGAAAGGCGGGGCGCCGCTGCTGCTGGAATCTTCAGGGAGGTGTGGGGATGATGTATTTATAAGCGTCGAGGTTGCGCCCGCTGTGCGGTTGCGTGCTAGCCATTGCCACAATGGCTCACTCCAACTAGCCGTTGCGCCCGCTGTGTGCTAGCCGTTGCGTCGTATCCCTTGTGTGCTAGCCGGTACGTGGTAGCCGTTGCGGCTAGCCGTTGGACAACTAGCCGTTGTGTGCTAGCCGTTGGCTCGCTCGCAAGAAGCCGTTGCACGCGATGTCCTCGCAAGTAGCCGTTGCACGCGATGTCCCTTGTCTGGTCCCTCGCTGGTCCCGGTGGCCCGTCGACTAATAGCCGTTGTCGCAACGGCACAGCAGAGATGACAGCCTACCTCTCCTCAGATCGTGGGCTGTGGCTGAGGCCAGCTAGCCGTTGAGTTACGTGCTAGATTATCTTTTTCAACCTTGGTCGTGTATAAAGAAGCTTGTTGTTGGCGGGCTTTGGGTGCTAGTCCGTTGCAATTGTTAAAATTCACTCATCTAAAAAACATTCTATTTTTCTGTCAAAAAAACATTCTATTCGGATTCTCTTTAGAAAAAAATGTTATGCTGAAATATAATCACTTAGCAATAATTAGTAAAGCCATTTTTTGGCTATTGATCTCTATAGATATTTATCTTGGCAACGTATGCTATGGAAACTATATTTCCATGGAAACTATATCGAAAACTTCGACGTGGATCGTTTGGATCTAAATCCTAGTGGATATGGCTTATGGTGGCAACGACATGGTGACGGATGAGTGGATCGTTGGATCTAAATCTAGGGTTTATTTTGCAAAAAAGAGATTAACCATATCAATCGGATTTAGATTCAACGATTCACGTGCGGGAAGTTTCCATAGTTTCCACGAGCACCTGGTTTTATAAGATACGTTGCCATTTATCTTTTACAAAAGCTGAATGTATCTATATCCTATATTATTACAAAAGTTGTAATTAATTATACTAACTATAGAAATAAAAATTATTTTAAAATGTTTAGCTCCACTAAAGTAGTGACTACTGCAGCATGCTACTGCTAGATAATTTAATTAGTTTTAATCGGTTAAATTTATATGTTGTAGCCGAGCAATTTAACAAGAGAGGTGGGCAGGATAATTTGAAACTTTTGCTAGTTTTTCCAGGTTCAAATAATTCATTAGCGCTTGCAGACAGCCATTAATAAATAAGAATTAGCTAGAATAAGCCAACTAGAAACGATTCAGCGAACAGGGTGACAAAGAATAGAGATGCGTAATGTGGATTCTGATACATGACAACTACAGTCTACAGGGTTCTTTTAGTGTTTATACGAATATGATGAGACATGATAAAACTGATATTTTGCTCACTAAATTTTTTTCATCTAGACATATAAATATCAGCACGTATATATTGTCGGGTTCTATTCCTGAGTTTTAAAAAAGTTCTATTCCTGATTTTGTTATATATGGTTCACCTTTAACATTATAAGAGTGAAACGCACCACAGGCCTCTGGACTTTGGGCACTGTCCCAAACAGCCCCCTGGACTCCAAAAATGGCCATCTGGTCCCTTTAACTTTCACCCTGGTTCGCCGGAAACCCAAACCACCCTTGTTAGCGGTTTTGGACGCACGTGGGCGGTTTTGGACGTGGTAATTTCACATGTAGCCCCCCTGGATTCTTCCCCTATCCCACCCTCATCCACCCGCGCGCGCCGCACACACCGGCCGCTGGCTCCAACACCGCCGCCGCCACCCCACTGCACCAGCCCGGTCGTCTGCAAAAGCAAGCTTACTACGTACTCCAGGTTTTTGGCTCTGCTCTCTGCAAGGCGCGCTCCACCTGCTTCAAATACTACATCTTCTGCCTCTCCTGTCCTGCGCGCGCTCATCGCCGTCACCTTTTCGCCGTACGTGACGTCTGGGTCGAGGACAACCTCAGCTGGCAGTGGGGGTTCGGCATCTCCACCATCGCCATCCTCCTCTCCATCCCGGTCTTCGTCGCGGGGTCCCGGGTGTACCGGAACAAGGTGCCCACCGGGATCCCGCTCACCACCATCTATCGTCAAGGTTCTCGTCGCCGCCGCGGGTTCGTACGCGAACAGCGTGCCGTCATCGACCGCGCGCCCAGCTCCACGGGGAGCACGGGAGACATGAAGGAGTACGACACAAGGCAAGCCCGGCGACATGGTTGAGGACGCTGCTGCGATCGTGGCGGCATCATCGTCGGCCGCGCAGCTGTCCCGCAAGCTGGCGTTCCTGAACCGCGCGGTGCAGTGCCAGCCGCCGCGGCACGGGCGCCTGGCGTGCACGGTGGAGGAGGTGGAGGACGCCAAGATCGTGCTCATGGTGCTCTGCTCCCCATCCTTCCTGTCCACGCCGACCTGTTCACGCTCGCGGGGGCTGCTCGAGTTCTTGCGTTGTTCTTTACGCCGCCGCTGGCTCCCAATGGTTCGTGCAGTCCGGTAGCTTGCCCAGACGCGTCTGGCTCCGTGGCTTGTGCGTAAAGAACAGCACTACAACAGCGTCTGTCTCCACCACCCCAACTTGTGTGTTTATACGGCACAAGTTTTGTAGAATCTGATCAAAAGCATATAACGTGCAGTGATCACTAACCATACAGGCGCGTGTCTAACGTGAAGTTATTCAGCGTTATATGCTATTGATAACAAGAAGTTATTTTGTTTTGATAACAAGAAGTTATTCAGCGTCTATCTGCACCTCCCCAACTTGTGTTTATACGCCGCATATGCACCTCTTGATCTTCTTGAGATGAGCACCCTGGCATGGTACCCGTTACCGCAGAGCGGCCGGGGGCACGCCATCGTCAGCCGGCGACGAGTTCTTGGACGATCAGCAGAGCACACCTCGGCTTTGCTTCGCGTGGCGGCCCTCGCCTGGGATGGAGCGCGCCGCCGGCGTTTGGAGATGGAGCACCGCCGGCGAGCGAGAGAGAGAGACGAGAGGAAGAGTCCACGTGAGAGACTTTTAGAGCGAGGGAAGAGTCCAGGGTGCTACATGCAAAATTGCCACGTCCAAACCAGCCCACGTACGTCCAAAACCATTGACAATGGCGGTTTGGGCCTCCAGTGAACCAGAGTGAAAGTTGAAGTGGCCAGATGGCCATTTTGGAGTCCAGGGGGCTGTTTGGGACAGCGTCCAAAATCCAGGGGTCTCTGGTGCATTTCACTCATATTATGAGGTATATAATGCAAGGGTGACCAGCGGCGAGGCCGCAACAATGGCACGCTCGAAGGGAGCGGCGCTAGGGCAGGCGCAGGTGGCAACGGCGCGTGCAAGAGAGAGAGAGAGAGAGAGAGACGGCGCGGTGAGAGCTGGGGTAAAAGGGTTTGACTCTAATTCCTTTGTTGATTGCAAGGAGTACTCGTATTTATAGTTCCGGCAAGACTTAACCTCTAAGCAATCTGAGATCCTGCGGGTCCTCTGTTTCCTAATTTATTTATTTCCAATTTTCTAATCTGTCTTGATGACATGGCCATCTTTGTAGACGGCGATGGCGGTGGCGGGGCTACGCCCCCGGCCTCCTCTCGCGCGCGCCCGCTAGGGTTTGCTGCGGCCCATGGCGACGACGTTGACGTTGCTCCCTTTTTGGGCCTCCAGTTCGCCCAAATTCCTTGCATGATGTATAGTCTGCGTTGTAAGCGTGACAGGACTCCCCCCTTCTCCAGTTGGCACGTCCTCGTGCCGAAATTATAGCTAGTTGTGGACGGTGCCAGGTGGAAGAGTTTCTAGCAAGGTGGCCTCCAGTGGTAGTTCATGCGACTGTTGGTGGAGTTGGCGAGGATGATGTTGCACACGAAGTAGTATCAGAGGTTGCCGATGTAGTCGAAAATGAAGGAATTTGTGGTTCCAATTCCTCCTATGGTGGTGTCGATGTAGAGCTGAGCCATGATTCTTGGCTTGGTGATGTCGTGTATGTGGTTGTCAATGTTGAGGAGGACGTAGCACATAGGGTAGTCGTCCATGGTCGTCGTTATTGTAGTGAAGGTGAGCATGTTTTCTAAAGGAAACTCAGCATTGGCCCTTGCCCGAGCAACCGCCGTGGACATTTGTATTGTAGAGTAGCGGATAGCTGGATTCGTTGAAGAAGATGATTAGGGTAGGTGTGGTAGTGTGCTTTGGCCCTTGCCCGAGTAACATGACCCATTGAGAGGCGTCAGTCGGGGTGTTGGAGAAGGTGCGTCTCGTGTCTTAGCTGCAAGGTGAACGTCTAGCTCCCATGAATGTTCCTCTAGTTATTGCGGTTGATGCTGCCCTTTAATGAAGGGGTGGACTTGGTGTAGATCGGTGGTGTATGGGGAAAGTATCCCTTGTCCGTTGCCTCCTTGTTCTCAGATATATGTACTGAAGTATTTTTGTTGAATAAAAGATTGCATACTCGATTGTTGAGAACGCAAAACTGGTGTGCCATGATGATAGACATTTTGTGTTGTTTTTCATGGCGAATTGTAGGTGTAGTGTTTTTGGTTTCGCAACTACCGTACTGGCCATTGTCCAACTTGCAGCTCCGGTACACGGTAGCAAATGCGACTCTTGCCCTGATTGGATGATTGAGCTGAGGTTGGCGATCTCCTTGGTGTGTGATTCCTTGTTGTTCCCGCGAACGTCACGTAGCATCATGGTATTGTCAATGTCGTTGGGATTGGCATCTTTACTGTTGTTGATAAGATGATTCAAAAACAGGAGCAGAAACAACCATGGTGTTGATGGCAGTTTGAGGGACTCATTTGTTACCTCCTTAATGATCTCCATGGTTTGAGATGAGAGCTATTCCTCCATGTTATTGGTGACGGATGCATTGTCGGAGACGGATCCAAACTGTTATTTCTCCACAATAGGGTTGTCAGTGACGACATTCAGATCTGATCTGGTTCGGGTGCCGGTGATGGTGATGCCGTTGGCGTGCCTGATGTCAGCAGTGTCAGGGATGATGTTGTCGGTGACGCAGGGACGTATCTTCTCAGCTTTTCTAGTCGCGAGATGTTGGCCTAGTTGGGTAGGCTTTTCATTGAATAGATGGTGGGGTCGGTGGCCTCCAGATCTGGTATGGATTGGACCGCGATGGTGGTGGCGCTCTGGGGGTGGACATGCCCCTTGCTTGCGGCGTTGGTGATGACGTTGTTGTTGGTGTGAGGGCGTGTTTACTCGGCCTCTTTGGGCGCGATGTGTTGGTTTGGTTCGGCGAGCTCATCGTCGAACAACTGGTGGGCGTTGCTGGTGGTGATGACGGTGCTGCTCACACGTGCTATCTTTTTCTCGTTGTACTTGGTGATGGTGTCACTAGCGTGGTCGATCTGGTCAATATCCTATTGGCACAACAGATATTTGAATTGGTGTTCGAAACTTACAAGTTCTGTGAGGATATCCGCACAGTTCTTGTTGAAGGTGGTTGCGTTGTCGTCGGCGTTCAGGGTGGTCGTGGCAGACATGGGTGCCCGAAGGATCGAGATGGTCTCCGGATACCAAGTATAAAGGGTATAATGCAGGTGTGACCGACGGTGAGTCCACGGCATAGCGCGGCTGAAGGGAGCGGCGCTAGGGCAGGTGTAGGTGGCGGCGGCGTGCATGTGCGTGGGAGAGAGAGAGAGAGAGAGAGAGAGAGAGAGAGAGAGAGAGAGGTGGGAGCTAGGGTAAAAAGTTTTGAGCCTAATTCTTTTGTTGATTGCAACGAGTACATGCGACTCGTATTTATAGTCCCAGCAAGATTTAATCTCTAAGCAACCAGAGATCCTACAAATCCTTTGTTTCCTAATTTATTTATTTCTAACTTCCTGATATGCCTCAATGACGTGGCCATCTACGGGGGAGGCGGTGGTTGGGCCTCCCTCTCACTTGCGCCCGCTAGGGTTTGGCGTGGCCCATGGTGGCGACGTTTGACGTTGCTTTCTTGTTAGGCCCTACAGTTGGCCCAATTTTCTTGCCACGATGTATAGTCCATGTTATACGCGTGACAAATATGTAAAAAAGTAAACTATGTGTGTGTGTGTGCCGAGGAGTCCCTGAATATAGATCGTGGAATGGACGGCTGGAATGAGTAAATGTATTTATGTATTTCCAGAAGGAAAAGGGACCGTGTGACATAGCATGGCGTTATAATAATGTCATCAAGCTAATAGCAGGGGGAGGCATGCAACACACGCAGCTAGAGCTCGCCAATGTTGTGCGGTGCGGCGCACTGCGCCTGCGTGTGTACGTGCCTGTGAAAAGGCGGTGCGGCGACGAATTGAGGATGTCTAATGACGATGATGGGCTTGACGTTACGCTTTTCAGCCCTTTTAACCAAAGATGATTTGTAGCGACCACCCGTCGAGCCTTTTTATCTCTGATGTACTGAACGAATGGTTGAGAGATATGGGCGACTTGGCCCTATCCCAGCCTGGGAACTGTCTGCAGTTTTCGTCAAGTAGAGATTAGTAAAACCAGTTGGCTATTGATCTATTAGAAACATAGACAATCTCTGTTTTAACATAAAAATCTATTAACAACTAGAGAATATCTCGCGTGTTGCTGTGGAAACTTCCAAGTAAATTAGCTCCTTGCTTCATCAAGATCTTGGCTTTCTTGGAGCCATGCACCAGTCGGCAGGACCCTGTTTCTTGATTTCTTAATTGAGCGAATGGTTGAATTATCACGTGTGTCGCTGAATCATGCTTGCTTGTGGTATAGAAGTAGAGCCACATTTCAGTCCCTGGAAAGATGATTCTAAGATGCTTTTTTATTTAACCAAGGAAACTCTGCTTTTATAAAGAGTTCTAACAAAGATATTCAGACGGGTTTAATAAATACCCTACTATTTAACTCTCTCAATTCATCCTGGCTAGCTAATCAATTTAAAGAGACAAAGATAACGTAATACTGAAGCAGTAATCACGTTTTAGAAAACTTAGCCCCTAATACGCTAGAGTGGCTTCGAAGATCCATGAGTACGAGAGCACCCAACCTGTTTCGTTGGCATGTATGAAGATGGAACCAGCACGTGCGTTTGCAGCTTCCCACCGGAGCAGGTGCCCAGCCGTGGGTACTGGTTGCACACGAGGCCGACCTACGGCAACAACGGATAGGGATAGTGGTTGTACGCTGCCACGTCCTCACTGCTAGCATAGCAATAAAGAGAAGCTAGCACACTGTAGCCTGCAGGGAGTATAGGATGCGGATGTAGTTTTTTATATGAACTGTAGGCGAAGACGCGAAGTGATCTGAACGGTGATGGTGGCCAAAAAATAAAAATGTCTCCTTTTTTTTGAAAGATCAAAAAGGTCTCTTTGAATTACTCGTGTCCGTCTAGTGCCTTCACTAAATACACAGTTGAAACAACTGAACAATTCGTGGTGAACTGAAGAGACAGCTATGACGGGGAGAGAAGCTTCCTCAGCTAACATGGGTTCATAGATTTGCATGAAAATCAGCTAGTGAGGGTCTTCTATTTAATTATAAAAGATATAATTGTGACATAAGAAAGGTGTATACATGATCTAAGTTGCAAGGGAGTTAACTATCATAATTCTAGTTAAAACATAGAAAATAGAAGACAAGTTGCTACAGTAGCATACCCCTAGTGGCACGAGAGTCGTTACGGCTAGTCAACATAGCATTTGTTGTTATAGCCATCCCACTTAGTGCAGTGCAGAATGTGTCGATCATCGCTGTTGAGAGCGAGGATCACCAACATGAATAGTCAAGAAGTTGTACATAAATGAATGCACATAAGTACCATCCCTATATAAGTTAATTAATGTACCGTCAAAATTTCATAAAGAACTAACAAAATATTGTACATAACATTTAGGGTTTATTTGGCATAGCTCAGCTTCACCAATAAAACTGTTTTTTTTGCAAAATAGCTTCATGATCAACTCTCTAAAAGATGAGCTGATTTAGAAAAATTGTTTGGCAAAACAAATTCACATAATATACCAAAGGAATTATTTTCCCATGATACCCTTATTTCTTATTTTTCTTCTTTGTTTTCTCCGTCTTCTTATCCCATCGCATCTTCACGAAGCAACACGGCTACCTCGCACGCCCCGTGATCTAGCAGCCGGCGTCCCTTCCCGTGGGCCACGCCTCCCAAAATGGCGCCCTGTTGACGGTCGTTAAGTGTCAATTTTTACCATCAACTAGACATGAAAAAGGACCTAAACATAATTACCTTCTAGATATAGGGCTTACACTAATGGAATTCCACGAGTTTTGGTGAATGTCTTGTTTACGGGTGTCGGTGAAAATACCCATGGAAGGCCCACATGTCGGGTTTACATAGAGATAATCGGGAACCGTGAAAATTCTATAATCTGGAAGGTTCGAGAAGGCTGGGACCAAACGGGAGCTCGAACGGGCTCGGTGGAGAGTCGGCCGACTCCCCCTTGGGCGGCCGATCAAGCATCTCTCGGCCAACCGATCGGCGTCAGCCTCGTGGATCCTCGTTTCACCGCCTTTGAGGATGAATAATAATCGTCCGTTTAGGTCACATCCGAGGGCTGCGATGCATCCTAGGTGGCTATATAAAGCGGGGCCCCGGCCCCCGGAGGAGGCATCCCTTAAACCCTAATTCATTATCTCCCCGAGGCGGGATCGAGTTGTAGAGGCGTCCCTTGAATGGATGACTTCTCCTCTCTAGAGAATTAGAGCTAGACATTCCAATGTAGTAGATTAGATCTAGATGAGAGTTAAGGAGAGGGGAGCTACGCTCCGGTTCGAGAAATCTTCGAGATTTGGTATGTCTTTGTATCTACTCTTTGTAAGACTTATGCTTAATATATTTATCTTCTCTATCTACTTTATGCCTTTCATATGTATGTTTAGTATAGTTGTTACATTCTAGCATGGGATCTTCGCTCGTATTGAGTGCTCTAGTTATCATATGTAATTAGAGTAGTAATCGATAGTGTAGGCATGGTGTCTAGACTATAGGTTACCCGAGGTTGCGCCCAATCCCACGGATAGTTGTGGTAGCCCCGGAGGTGACGGCTACGTCGCCTTTGTATTCCACCACGTTCGGGTTGGTGTTTCGTAGAGCTTTTTGGCAGCCTTCCCCCGACTACTCTTTACCCCGCCTTCTTCGAGAGCCTCGGAAAGGTATCTTGTTGCTCCAAAGTGCTATTGTGTGATCGCTATATCTAACCATTCCCTGTTATCATAGAACCCCGTATTAGAGAAGTATTTAGAACCTTGATCTCTTCCGTTGTTCTCTCACTCTAGCTAGCTACTTATATATATATAGAATTCTCATGTGTGCTTTTATTCTTATATCCTATCATATATCATTTACCCCCTTTAGTCTAGTTGGTTTACTAAGTTAGTAGATACATGATGGTGAATTATCGATTCTTTAACCCTTGCTTCCCTTGTGGTAAAATATAAATAACGATACCTGGTTTACTCCCGGTAAAATGCTACAATGGTAAGTTCGTAAGCGCTTGAATCCTTCTTATTTTATGTGCACTTAATTTATACCAACAGGTATTTTTGGCGCCGTTGCCGGGAAGCAATCGGTGTTAAGTTTTTGATAGTGATCTTGATGTCTCTAATTTAGTGTATCACTAGCTTTAGTAGGATTACCCCTTGTTCTCGTTGAGTTGTGGAATAGACGGGACAAAAGATGTCGTTCGACCTTCCGACAAGTTTCCACAAGACAATGAAGAGCCCGGGGTCCCCCAACATTCAACATTCATCAACATTGGAACCCTTACCACCTCACGGATGTAGAAAAGGTCGACGTCACAAGAATTTCAAATCACTTCACAAGTGACGAACATAGACGCTGCACAGCTCACAAATTTCATCATGTGAGTCATGGTAAGTATGATCAAGAAAGGTGAGATAGTCTTGCTCGTGGACTTTAAAATTGATGAGTAGTTATCTTTTTGAATTCTTGCACCCCACCGCATGTTTACTTTTAACAATTCATGCATTCACTCCGTTTAGCTTATTTATGTTTGCTCATCCATTGCATGTTTAGTTTCTTGCATGCATTCACATCGCCGCATCTAAAAAAAAAAAAATAAAAAAATGTTTTTATATATATTTCCTCACCATGATCATGCTCAGTCATCTCCATTTGAGTAAATCTCTATAGTGCTTTCATGTCACCTTTGTTTGCTATAGTATGTTTTGGTTTGGAAGTACTTCTAAGGGTATTTCCAAAGGCTTTTTTAAATTAAGCGTGGTGCTTAGGTTAAATTGTCTTCCTTAACCCAATTAAGACATGGAGTCTAGTTTGGTTATTGAACTAAAAATGTGCTTTAGTAGATATTGGTTATTTTGTTGGACTAAACCCCGAGAAAACTCTCAAATCCAATTTGGGTAAGTCAAGAGATGAACTCACTTCATAGATGAAGCCAGGCATATGATGAATTCCAACAACTTCGCATAAAAGACACAACTCATTCATCGTCCAAGGAAGAATTGAAAGAATCCATGATGTGCCTATCCATGGTTTGTCACGAACTCCGCCAAATCACCACTTCAAGATGGAACAAAGGAGAAGACAAGAGTTCCACAAGAAGGATCATCATTTTACTCAAAGAAGTGGATGAACAAGGCGACAAGCTATGAGCAACATTGAAGACAACATAGCATTGGGCCCAAAACTCGAGCTAGGATGCCAATGAGGAGTATGGTGTAACTCAGCTCATTTTGGCCAATCAAAGACCTGCCCTCGTTGTTCTTGAAGACACCATCTTGCACGTCGGCAGCAAGGACAAGGATGGCATGATAAGCATACCTCCTTGTGACAACCAATCATCATCAAGGGTTGACTACCGACCAAACCCAAGAAGACCGGGAACAACCACATTTGCAAGATGATGTCTCTAAGCCATTGGAGATGAAGACCCTTCCTTGATCATCAAGACGAATGGCGTATCATTAATTGCAACTCTTCGCCATGCCGCTAAAAGACAAAGACCACCAAGGAAGAACTCGAGTCTACATCTCCAATGAACATCAATGCATCAACCAAGACTCAATGAAAATCAAGAATGGTTGATGAAAGAAGATCATGCAACCTGCCTGTCTCCTCATCCCGGATTGGATAGTCCAAACAAAAGCGGAATGCAAAGGAGATATCTCTACTCAACGACCTATAATCGAAGTCCCTCTCGTATACATGAAGGCTTACAAACGATGAGGACAAACAAGATGCGAGGACATAGGAGTACAACACACTCTGAGGGATGACTCAACACTCGTATTTGGTTTCACGTGGCGAGCGACAACAAGGTCAAGCTTGGGGGAGGAAGGCCGATGACTCTTCAAACAATGATCCAGCAACGCTCTTCCTCTTTTCAAGCCCCCGTCGCTCTGGCACGTTGAGAAGAAACAATGAGTGGAGCACAAGGTCTAGGCATAAAAAAAAAGAGAAGAGAGGAAGCAAAATGAAGGAGTGCAATTTTAGAAGACAAGATGCTCAAGGAGAGAGGTCAATCAAGCAAGGCAAACTCCAAGAAGAAGTAAAGGACCACTAGAAGCATCTACTCTTCATCACAAGGTACTCCGGTGATAAAGACTCATGGACAAGAAAGAACATGGGTGACTCCTTTCCTAGAGTTACCATCTCAAGAGGTGCGCTTCTCACGGTCTCTACCTTTGGGATCAAATGATGCACCGAAGGAGTGAACATGACAAGAAGTCCCTGTTCGAGGACTTAAATCACGAACCCTCACCAAGGAGGTAACTTGGTATTTATCAAGATTTCCTTTTTCAAGATATATTATTTTCTCTCGTTTGCATCCCTTAATTATAAAAAGATAAAAATATTTCTTGAGATCCCGTTAGAATAAGTTTAAGTTAAGAAAGTTCTAGACAACCAAGGCCTAGAGGTTTTTATCACTAACGCTTAATTAGTTCCACAAGCTTTGTTGTCTATTTGAGCTTCACGAGAACATCGAGGATCAAGAAGAGCTAACAGCGAGGGACATCCAGTTCCCGTCGAGTGCTGCCCGCAACATTCAAGTGTCTCCAACAGCAACTATCTACGACACTCCGGGAGGACTAGAACGTCTTCATTGCCTCGTCGCAACATCAGAGACTATGTCAACATCCAAATTGGGGAGAGCATCCCCGTGTACCAAGCTAAGTGTTTCCAACTTATCTATTTATGCTTTGTTAGAGTGTGCTTTGTTAAAACAACTAAAAAGATACATAACCATAGAAACCCGTAAAGATTTCCTTATTTATTTCTACTTTTGGAGAGTTCTTGTAGTCCGTCTTAAAAGTGATCCCTAGAATAAACTCTACATGGAGATGATGAATAGTTGCTCTCCGTAATTCCTTTCAAGTACCTAGTTTTCAACCATGTACTCTCCCGAGTTTTGGACACAACTTGTTTAGATTTGAGATTTGCTCGAACTCCGAAACTTGTGGGTAGCAAACACTTGATCTAAGTCTAGGTGGTTGACGGGTATGATATGGGACGGTTTGAGCTGCCGTCCATCTTGTTCCTAGAGATGCTAGAGTTCGGAGAATTTATTTACGAAAATATTAAATTCCCGCATGATGAGTTCCTTTATGATGAGAGTTCAAATTCCTACCACAGACCATATATTCATGCTTACTAGATTAGGAAAGACCCATCCGTTTATATAGACCATATTGTAGGCTTGAGTGTAGTATTTTTAGGCATTGAGTGTGGTTATGCTGTGGACCCATAAGGAATCATCATGCGCTTAAAGTCAATACTATGTGCTCTCCATCCATTGATCTATGCTACTTCGTCCTCGAAGCATGCACCCATTTTATAAATACTACATTCATTCTCGTGCTACTTCCCCTAGAGGTACCACCCACATATAGACCCATATCCACCACATATTGTGCTATCTCTACCCTGGAGATACGCACCTATGCTGCTCCTACCCTAGGAGTACGCATTCCACCATATGATGTGATTGTCTCTACCCTGGAGACATGCATTCATGCTGCTCCTACTTTGGGAGTACGCATCCATCCATCCATCCATACATCTATCCACATATACATACGCCACTCATTTCACTTCATCCAGAAAAAATTTTACTCCTATCCTGGGGAGTGAACATCTCGAAATAATCATTGCCGTTCCATTGCCTACATAAAAGCTCCAATCTTTATCATTTCAAGTTATACACTCCCCGTTGCTAAAGTTTCATTTTCGTAGGTTCGTTTCTGGAGGATTGGTTATTCTAAAAAAAAGAAGAAGAGAAAAAAAAAAAAAAAGAAAAAAAAAAAAAAAAGAGGAGAGAGAGTAGCCAAATCTTTCCATTCAAGAAGTTTCAAGGTTTCTGAATAAAGGAGTCATGTTATCCTCAAAGGAGCAAGTGTAGAAGTAGATGATTCACCAAGTGATCACCCCTCATAATCATTTCCTTATCATCATCATCCTATCATCATCTTATCATCCATTTCCTCATTCACATGCACATATGACTTTATTATTATTTAGTTCCTATTGGATCCATGTCTTAACTGTGCAATATATGCAAGTGAGTTTGAGTGTCTCCCCACCTATGAGCTCCACATAAGCCTATTAGAAAGTAGGGTGAGAGAGAGAAGGCACTTTCCACTATGCCTTAGTTCCACAAATACCACATATTTTGAGAGAAGAGAGAAGGCATATACTACTCATGCCTTGGAGAGGATCCGTAAATAACACAAATGAGAGATCTGAAAGGTTCATACAAGGAACTCGAGTTTTATTTGAAAATCTTGCAAAAACTCCAGAATAATAGTTGATCAAAGAGCGAGAAACATAGCGCTTGACTTGACCGTTCGTCTTTCAACCGCTCAAGACCCAAGTGACGGTTACAAGCCCCATGGTGAAAGGTAATATGAGTAAGTTTTGAGTCGAATAGTTCACTCTAATTCGGAGGAGAGTTCTTGTTTGAACGCATGTGTACTTTTGAGGCGTGAAAGCATTGTAGCAACTCCCGATTCACACGAGTTTATCTTTGCTCGTGGATGAGCAAAAGGTAAGCTTGGGGGAGTTGTTGACGGTCGTTAAGTGTCAATTTTTACCATCGACTAGACATGAAAAAGGACCTAAACATAATTACCTTCTAGATATAGGGCTTACACTAATGGAATTCCACGAGTTTTGGTGAATGTCTCGTTTCGCAGGGTGTCGGTAGAAAATACCCAAGGAAGGCCCACATGTCGGGTTTACATAGAGATAATCGGGAACCGGTGAAAATTCTATAATCTGAAGGTTCGAGAAGGCTCGGACCAAACGGGAGCCCGAACGGGCTCGGTGGAGAGTCGGCCGACTCCCCCTTGGGCGGCCGACCGGGCATCTCGGCCAATCCGCCGTCGGCCTCGTGGATCCTTTGTTTCACCGCCTTTGAGGATGAATAATAATCGTCTCGTTTAGGTCGGTTTGATCCGAGGGCTGCGATGCATCCTAGGTGGCTATATAAGCGGGGCCCCCGGCCCCGGAGGAGGCATCCCTTAAACCCTAATTCATTATCTCCCAAATAGGGATCGAGTTGTAGAGGCGTCCCTTGAATGGATGACTTCTCCTCTCTAGAGAATTAGAGCTAGACATTCCAATGTAGTAGATTAGATCTAGATGAGAGTTAAGGAGAGGGGAGCTACGCTCCGGTTCGGAGAAATCTTCGGAGATTTGGTATGTCTTTGTATCTACTCTTTGTAAGACTTATGCTTAATATATTTATCTTCTCTATCTACTTTATGCCTTTCATATGTATGTTTAGTATAGTTGTTACATTCTAGCATGGGATCTTCGCTCGTATTGAGTGCTCTAGTTATCATATGTAATTAGAGTAGTAATCGATAGTGTAGGCATGGTGTCTAGACTATAGGTTACCCGAGGTTGCGCCAATCCCACGGATAGTTGTGGTAGCCCCGAGGTGACACTGGGTCGGGCCTTTGTATTCCACCACGTTCGGGTTGGTGTTTCGTAGAGCTTTTTGGCAGCCTTCCCCGACTACTCTTTACCCAGCCTTCTTCGAGAGTCGGAAAGGTACTGTTGCTCCAAAGTGCTATTGTGTGATCGCTATATCTAACCATTCCCTGTTATCATAGAACCCGAGTATTAGAGAAGTATTTAGAACCTTGATCTCTTCCGTTGTTCTCTCACTCTAGCTAGCTACTTATATATATATAGAATTCTCATGTGTGCTTTTATTCTTATATCCTATCATATATCATTTACCCCTACTTTAGTCTAGTTGGTTTACTAAGTTAGTAGATACATGATGGTGAATTATCGATTCTTTAACCCTTGCTTCCCGTGGTAAAATATAAATAACGATACCCGGTTTACTCCCGGTAAAATGCTACAATGGTAAGTTCTCGTATGCGCTTGCGGAATCCTTCTTATTTTATGTGCACTTAATTTATACCAACACGCCCCTGCCGGCCAACGTTGCGGCAGGTCGTGTCGCTCCGTCGACTCTGCTTGGGCTGTTGGGGCAATGGGAGTCTTTTAGGCATGCTGGTCCCCACATGTGGCGTGAAGCCGGGAAAGCTACTTTTTTCAGCTCTTCCCCTTTGTGAGAGGAGGAGAAAATAGTTTCATCCATGAAGCTGTTTTGGAATGTATTGTTTGGCAAAAAAAAAAACAGCTCCAACAACTTCATGAAGCTGTTGGGAGCCCTTCCAAACAGGCCCTTAATATAGGCCTCGGGATTTACCTGATGTAATTGAATTAGCCAAAGCCCATAACTACATCTAGCTCCAGCAAGATCAAAACTAGGGCAGAGTACGGGTTAATTTCACTACCTTGTGAGTTTTTTAATGTGCAAAAAGGATAACCAAGTGCAAAAAGACAACCAATGAGTTGTGGCATGATTTTGAGGTTACTAGTTGAGTGCCCATGCGTTGCCACGGGTAAAAATAATTTAATGTGATTTCTCTAAATCAAAGAAAGCACAAAGTTCATAACGAGGTAATCAAAGTCTTAAATGTTTACCATTGTAGAAAAGAGACATGTTAGAAATGATGATGCCTGTTTACCACATGGTTAAAGAGAAATTTGTCTAGCCTGTTCCACTAAACTATAAGCATCTTATTTTAGTAGGCAAATATAAAATAAAATATGTTCAAATATACCGTCCTAGTTAACCTAAAAATAAATCCATAGGTTATCCATGGTGACCTATGAAAATTCAAAGTCGACCAGCAGAATTTTTTTTCTTATCCTTGAAATTTTTCAAGTATGATTTTATTAAGGGGCTCATATGGGTGCCAATAATAGTTAAAGAAATGGTGAGTGAATCCTTCATAGTCAAAACACAAGCAGTTCTAAGTTTCTGCCAACACAAGAATTGCCTTGAGTCCTTGTCCTGGCTTCATTACTGTTCTGAAAAGTTTTTACAGCAATACCTACCCTGTTTAACTATTGATTTTATACATTTATCTGTATAATGCTTAAAAGCATAGCTATGCCACTCAAGAGTAGCAATTTTCTGCCCAAACAAAAAGTATATTTGTTTCTATATTTTTTGTTTGATTTCCCAAGCAAAAATACATATATGACGTTGAGAAACAAATTACCGAGATCATGAAACAATCAGAGATTTGAAGGTTCTACTCACTTGGCAATGAGTTGTTCTTCCACGCTCATTGCAACAGAGGCACATCTCGTCCAATTAACCGATCTATCAGCACAACCAGAGATTCACACAAACCAGATGACATAGGGGTGCTGTTGTGCATGTGGCTTGAGGTTGCCGTGACCTAGTGTCTCGACATGTTGTGGAACCTAGGTACCTTGAGTTCTACGCTTGGACGCTAGCCTCTATGACAGCAGGGTCTCACCATGAGCACATGTACTAACTCCAGCCTGCTGCTGCCAATCAAGAAAAATAATGTTTGCATGCATGCTGATGTTAGAACTTGGCATTCGAGGTATTCTGATGTTGAAATTTAAATCCCTTAACATGTGGCAGCACCCAGTAGCAGCATCAAATTAAATTAGGAGAGGAATGATTTCCTTATTCTATCATTTAATTCTGTTGTCAATGAAATCAAAATATTGCCAGTGACAGTTTACCTCATGATACAGTCTGTTGGAGCTTGATGTGGACTTGTCGATAGTAACCAGCAGTATAATCCTGGGATTTGGGATAAATAGAATGAAAAGGTTGCTGGGAAATGGTCCATTTAAAGAAGGTTTGTTTGGAAACATATCGAGAGCTAGGCCACAAAACAACAAATTATTTTGGATATTAATATACTTTTTAATTATACCTCAACTCACCAGTTCACAAAAACCAATCACTTACTTTGATACATGGTAAAAAATTTGTTCAACGCAATAAGGAAGGTGTATTAAACACAAACTCAATAAACTTGGCAAAAATTAGTCCAAACTCTCCAGCATATGAGTATGGCCACAAAGAGTCTGAAAGGCTACCAGCAGCATGCTAGTAGATATAGTACTCCTGCATTACAATAACTACACTGTTCCTATTTTGTAGGTTATATTGTGCTCGATTGGAAGTCTAAAATAAAACGAGCATCATACGGACCTGTTCATGCATAAATAAATTTACAACAGTTGTTTTCCTTACACATTAAAATAATGCCTGGTGGCACCGGGACCCTGCTAATAAAAGCCATTGAAAAAACCTTAAAAAACATAGATATTTGGACTCCACTCAATTCTCCAGATCAACTGGAAGTGAAATCTTGTGCACAGACAATAGTTCTTATCTCAGATGTAACACACTGCAATCCAGCAGCCTATCGGATGTACAGGCCATACAGTCATACACAGATAATAATAATTGAGCAACCAATTGGAGTGGGCAGTATTAACTTGATATTACCTGTTCGTCGACGAGCTCGGCCATGTTGAAGATGAGCAGATCATTGCGTACTCGGGCTTAGCGGCGGTGGACTCGTCGGGCTGAACTGCGTTGCGTTGGACTTGTCAGGCTCAGTAGCGTGGAGGTGAGACTGGGACTACGGCGTGCGGTTGGGACGACAGTGTGGATGAGGCAAATGCGGACGCTGAGGTTGCGCTCGATCCGGTGGCCGGCGGCGTTGGCGTACAGGCGGTTCGTCGGACTCGGCGACGCTAAGGAGGGTGGTAGTGCAGATGGGGCGGGGGCTGGGCAAGGTCGAGAAGGCAAGTGCAGATGGACAGGTCCCTCCGTTGGCTGTCGCCGTCTTTAACCTTCCCTCGACGTTTGGAGCTTCGGACGGCCGCCGGTGTCGGGCTCCAGGCGAGCTGATCCCCCATTTTGAACCTCGATCGCTTCGACGCACGGAGCTTCGGACGACCGCCGTTGTCGGGCTCCAGGCGAAGCTGACGTGGCCGATCGCCCCAATAGCAGCGCGCACACCTGCCTCGCCGCACGGGATCGCGCCACCACCGATTCCTAGACCTTTTCTTTCCCCGTCCGGCCGTCCCCGCAAGACGTCGGAGGCTCTGCTTCTAATGGAGCGAAGGAGCTGCGGTTGTGCGGGCAGAGAAGGGGCTAGGCGTCGTGCGGGCCGCGGGCAAGGGTGAACTTCGCGTGGTGCGCTAGCGGCGGTTGCTTGAACTCACGATAGAGGGAAGCGGGCGGAGGAGAATAGAATACTAAAAATGGTGCGAGGCAGGGGATTAGCGCGGAGGGGATCAGGGAGAGGTGAAGCGATTAGTGGTGAGCAGGTGATGACATTTGGGTTCTTGATTTACCTCTTAAATTGGCTGTTGGCTCCCGTATAGGCAGCCCAGCCACGTCTCCCCGAAATCAGCCATTGGACCACTTCAGCGCCACATCACTTTCCTCAAATCCCATTGGTCCACATCAGCCATCTAAACCGCTCTTCACTTGGCCAACGTTGGGCCACGTCGCCGAAAAAAAAGCCTCCCACATCTTCCACCGAAATATCTCACCCCTCCCCCTCTCGGTAAAAAAAAAAAAAGAAAACTTCTCTCGTCTCTCTCCCGAGCGCCGGCGTCGCCGGAGGGCGAGGGCCGCGCCGGCGCCCTCCGCCGCTCCTGCCCCCGCCTCCACCTCCTACTCCCCTCTCTCGCTTCCTCTCTCTCCTCTCCCTCTGCCGCCCCTCACGCGGGCGGCGCGGGCGGCGTGCGGCGGCCCTGGCGGTCGTCGTCCCCGACCACGGCGCAGCCGCAGCCGGCGGCACAACCAGGCGATCAGGACGAGGCGGCAGCGCACGGCCGGGCAGCAGCATGGGCGGTGGTTGCGGCCACGGTGCTGCACCCTGCCAACGACAAAACCCTAGCTGCGTCTTTGTCGCCGGTGGTGCGGTGGCTCAGCTCGGCGGCGTGGTGAGATGGTGCCTTGCCCTCTTCTCCTCCATCTTATGCCTCCTCCCCCATATCCTTTCTCCCTCCATCTTCACGGCCGGGCAGGACCTCCTCTCTGTTCTTTTTATTTTCTTGCCCATCCATCTAATTAATCCTTGATAAAGTGTCAGTGTATAATAAAATTGAGACATGGAGCACTGAATCAGTTGTTGCAATTATCCTTACATATGAGCTATAAATTTTTGAAATTACTTTCCCAAACATCTAAAGGTCTAATGGTGTACACAGGCATCCAATTTGCAGTCAGATGGACCAGGAGTAGTTGAATTGTGAGGTATGACAGAGTTCCAATGATTTTCTGCAGCTTTTAGTTTGAATCAATGAAATTGGTTAAATCTATTGTCATGTTGGCGTGCGAAGAGTGATGGTACTGTCCTGTTGGTGTGTGCAATATAATATCTTTTGGTGACCCATGCAACATGTGTCAATTACTATTGCATATATTCTAGGAATTTTTCAGAATATGTGTTCCTATTTTCACAACTTTTTATTCTACCGTGACCTAGAAAAAGTTTATGTACACTTATTCTTCTGAAGAGTATTATGATGTATGTTTTCTTTTTGTGGCAGTTAACGATAGTGCGCATACCCATTGTGTCATGCTGTTATATGAATCCTTTGTTAAAAGTAGCTTGTCAAGAGCTTCATTATATGCTAGGCATCTTATAACTATTGTGCTGCGTGTTGTATGTGCCACACTATTCAAAGTGATTCTTTTTTGGACTGTACTGACCAAACATCCAATTATATCTTTAAAATTACATTTGCCCATTAGTTTTACAACACTAGATATTTCTCTAACAATTTATCTATTTGATTTACTCATCTAATGTTGCCTCCTCTCTTATTTCTACACTCTATGATCATAACAGTACTTTTCCTTTTTCCTTCTTGCGACATATAAACTGAATCTATCTACATATATTTTTTTGGTAATTTTTATAACTAATATTAGTTATATCACTACATATTTTTCCATCAATTTATCTTTTTGATCTCTTCACCTAATTCTGACTTCTCTCTTATCTATATACTCTATCATAATAGATCACTTTTCCTTTTTCTTCTTGTGACATATAAACTGAATGTCTCTTATCTCTACACTCAAGGATCATAACAGACCACTTCTCCTTTTTTTCCTTCTTGTGACATATAAGCTGAATCCATCTATATATGCTTTCGTGCAGGACCTAAGCGACTATGCGCAAAAGTGCTGCAACTTCGAGAAAGAAGATTTGTGCAGGAAGATTAAAAGGTCAGATTTCTGGCTGCTCAATACAGTAAGCACACCAGTCTTCTATAACTGAAACTACATCTACCTTTCCAGGTTGAACAAGCGACTCATCAGTACCTAGATCACTTGACCTATGGTTGTTGTTACCATGTATTGCTAGCCTATACACTCTCAGATTTCATAGTATTTGCCAGGGACGTTTTTCTTTTTATATATACTTGTATCCGAGGTCATGTGAAATTTTGGGTACCTATGTGCTACCAGGAAACGAAACTATGACGGCATGTGAAAAGGTAGGTATTAGTGATAACTCTCTCGAGCTTTCCTTTGCAGGTTGACTCACCCTCTATTTATGGTCCATGTGTTGACAGGACATATTTTTATTGCAAATGTTAGTTTTCTACTAATTTGTGACTGCCAAGACTCTTGCTGCTGAGAAGTGACCATCTCGTGCATGTTGCTCTCTGTCTCACGAAAGTGGCAAGATAAGGTGTGTTCTATCACTACTGTTCTGGCTATTGATGGCTTATATACAAAAAAAAAAAAAATGGTAGCTACATCACCTTCAGCTATCTTACATTCTTTCTTATATAAGAAGAAAAGCAAGCTTTGGTGTACAAAAGAAATATTCTTAGAAGCACATGTATGTGTCTCACAATCACCAACTCTACTGAATTTGGAAAATAATGACTTCAATCATTATAAAAAACAGTACCAACCACCAACAATAGGTTGCTTGCGCCTTGTCTCAGGTTGCTCATTCATTTGAATTCCATGGTACCTCAATTTTGACAGTCCTTAGTCTACTGATGCTCCAAACTATACTCAGCATATGATGGACTCTGCGGTATAGTTACTGTGGTTCTGTTGTCCATCTGATCTTTTAAGTCCTTCAGAGTTTAGGCCATGTGATGGACTCTGCATATCATTTACATTACAGTTTTCTTTAATTTGTGCTTTGCCACATCAGTCTGATGCCTCTGCAGTTTTTCATATTTGTAGATGGATCGAGGCATGGCATGAGAGAAGGTAGCTTTGAAGCGCAGTAAGAGCATCCATCCATCTAACAAAAATAGAGGCAGCAAGACTCCGAAAGTGGAACAGAGGGATGAAAATTCAAAATTCTTAAAGTGAGGGGCTTGATGGAATTAACAATTCAAACCAACACTATGTCTTCGGAAAAAGCATGTTTTGGTTATAGGTCAAGACAACACTATCCAAGCCCTTTACCTGGTCCTCTTGATCAAAATTTCGTAATGCTTTTCCCCTTGTGGTAAGTACCCGGATCCTGTGCAATTTGTGTCCTCTTTTTGTTTTAGTATGTTACTGTACACAGCCTGCTCCTACTGAAAGTCAATTTCCTTTCGAATAATAGTTTTCATGGTAGTTTGTTACAACTGTATCCATATCTTCTGTACAGGCTAGAACCTACTATGACTTAATTAGGTTCAAATTGATAGCAGAGGACTAGACAATGTTCCAAGCCCAAGCCTCGTGATATTTCTGTTAACAACTAGGATCTTCTCTCCTTGATATTTCATTGCCCTTCATTGCAGCCTTGGCTATGACTGCAAAACTAGGTCCTTAGTACTTGCATATTTAGATAGATAGTGTGACCTAATTTTGTTCTTTTGTTCGTCACTTCTTCACTTTAGCATGCCTATGCATGGCCCCTCTACAGACACAAACACATACTACCTTTTAGTTCGTTCTACCAAAATAATGTGTAACATTGTAAATAATTTTTCCCAATATATGGAAGGGAAACAATGTCTAGCCAAATTTCGTGTAGCACTTCATATAGCTTCTATGAATTCATTTTCACCCTTACGCAACAACCTGCAGGCTTCTTTGGTTCATAGCTCAAGCCGTTGACTTTTTTGCCAACCAATTCAATCGATATGGATTCTACTTGAACATGGACCTGTCTGTCTATCAGGTACTGATTCAGCTATGTAATTATTGTTTTATGACCTCCTCTGCATCTTTTATTTTCTTGACCTCCCATCTAGATTATGATAAAGAATCAATCTTTAATAGAATGGAGATGTGGAGTACTGATATGAGCTTCTGTAAGTTTTTAAAATTTATTTGCCCAACCACCTAAAGGTTTAATGATCTACACAACTATTCGATTTACAATGTGATTCAACACCGGTTGTACCAGGTGAATGTGCACGGATGTGGTTTCCATCTATTCTCTTTGCTTGCTGAATTGTAAGGTATGGTTGAGTTTTACTCTGTATTTGTGTGTACAGTGATTTTCTACGGCTTTCATTTTCATTCAACAATATGACGAACATGTTTTTTTCTAAATATATGTGAGGATTACATTAGTTTCTGAATTTATAGTGTTCATGTGATCGTTTTAAGTTCTATAATCCAGTATTGCATAGCCTGTGTGCGTTGATGGTTTTTGTTGCCTTCATAAACCATATGCTACACAAATGGTTCTGCAAATCTTCTTTGAGCTGTTATAGGTGTGTAAGCATGTTCTTATTAGTCATCAATCTACACCAAAAGATTGAAATTGAGCTTTTCTTCTGCAAGTTACATTGCATGCTGCTATTTACCTAGCACCGACATTGTCGGTTTGGTGAGTGATGCCTGGAATAGAAAAGCCTAAAAGGCATTAGCATTTTTACATTTCATTCTGCAACCTACATAGCGTGTTTGTTGTACACGTAGAACCAAAGTAAAAGAAACTAAAGGGCATTGCGGTATAACGGTCCCTACTTATCACATATGTCAATAAGCGTCTTTTTCTTGCTGAAAGGTGCACTACAGGTTCTGAATTTTTCCTTTTGTATGCAGTACCTTGTGGAAGAGGATGGAGTTCAGGGAGACCATGATCACATGTCTGCCTTATGCTGCTGGTTACCCCAAGCGTGGGGTCTGCATCTAGCTTGGTTGTCTCTTGGACAAAAACATCATATGCATTTAATGATGTTGCATTATGTTTAGGTTAAGTTGTGGAAAGCAAGCTTGGGACAAAAAGGCTATGTTCTTGTTGTTGTAAGTTGTGTAAAGCAATATACAGTTTTTATGTGTATGTATATATTTTCATACTATTTTCGATTTTCAATTCATAAATTAAAAGCATGTTTTGCGTATATAGAACCTTCATCTGATCACCCTCACGCTCGCAGGGGCGTGCGCCTTGTACTAGTAGTTTACAAACCCATGAATTTTTAAACGCGGTCCAACCTAGCAGATCAACTCATGTCAATCACAATACTCCAAAATTTCTCAACTAGTTTGGTCCATTTAAAGATGTATGTGTTTGGTTAGAGAGCCAAGTAGAATGGAACGGTTCTCCTCCTGATCTAGAGACGAGACAGTTCTATTTTGGTGCTTGGTTGAAGAAGAGCAGTTCTATTTCGACGTTTGGTTGAAGGAACGTCACGTAGGATGACAACTTCGTTAGCACTGTCCCTATAGGTCCCTCATGTTAGTGAACACCCCCGCTCGAATCGCCGCCACCCGCCCCTAGCCCGCGTCATCGTAGCCCAGCCGTGCGAGCTACGGTCGTCGGTTGGCCACACGAGGTTGCTTGTGACAAGCTAAGACCCTGATTGGTTGATGTATGTATCTTTAGGCCTTGTTTAGATTGAGGTTGAAAAGTGAAAAGTTAGAATTTAACTCCGAAGACTTTCGTTTGTATTTGACAAATATTATTTAATTATGGACTAACTAGACTCAAAAGATTCGCCTCTCGTGATTTAAAACCAAACGTGTAATTAGTTAAATTTTTTACCTACATTTACCGCTCCCGCATGCGTCCAAAAAATCGATGTGATGGTGATGTGATGGAGAGAGAGTGAAAAAACTTGCAATCTAAACAAGGCCTTAGTATATGAACTATGGTTGGCTGTACAGGATTCTATGATAATTGCTCGCGAACATGTACTATACTACTATCATCCGATGGGTTGTGACATGGTCTATACTACTATCAGCCGAGCCGAGCAGGTGCAGCTGCAGTTGCAGTTCCTCCACGAATGCGGCTGCAGACAGACATCTAGAACACGACGGCGACGGCCACCACAGCTCCGGCGACGGCCAGAAAGCTGCTGGCGGCTGCAGATACGACGGAGGCGCTCTTCTCCGTGACGGGCGCGGCCGCTGGAGTCAGACCCGTAGATGCCATGGCGTCGCCGACTCCAGCGCCGAAGGGGCTCGCGGCCGGCGCGTCGGCGGAGGGCGCGGACACCGGCGCCGTCGCGGGAGGTGAGGGCGGGGAGGCCAGTGGCGCCCTGGTCGGCGGCGGCGGGAGAGGGGCCATCTTGGGCGGCGCTGGTGCCGGCGTGCGCTTGGGCGACGAGGCCGGGGCCTGCTGCGCCGTGGCCGCCACGGCAAAGAGGACGACGAGCGCCACGAGGACGGCGGCGAGCCGGGCCATCGATGTCACGAGTGAGCGAGTGACTTCGTAGTAGGTCAGCAAGCGTGCGGCGGCGCTCTGCGGGAATGATTGGCAGCTGAGACGGACGGTGAGGACGGAAGATGCGCCACCACTGCTGCTGCTGGAAAATCTCGTCTCGAGGAAGGTACGGAGAATTGGTGATGGATGGACGACGTATTTATACGGGAGGCGAGGCGGCGCCGCCAGCTGGGCTCGTTTTGAACTAGAAATGTTCGCGGCGTTGCCGCTTATGGCCATTAGGACCGTGATATTTTTTACCTACAAATGTATATCAACCGCAGATTTATCATTTTTGTTGTCTATATGTTTTGATGGTGTTATGTAAGTAATATGTTTTTTAGTTGTTGAAATAGAGCTATCAGTTTTTTTGAAAAAAGTAGGGGTAAAAGTATTTATTAAGGAGGGATGAGTTTAAGTAGCCGAAAGGTTAATGTAATTATGAAACGAGGACAATTCGAACTTGAAACATGAAGAGTTCTAAACAGTTGGATTTTCTATTTTTTTGTTTTTTTATTTGTTGTTCATATTTGCCATTTAAAACATAGGTAAAAATATACAATTAAAACTTTGTGCTAAAATATGTTATATTTTTTATGCGTATCATAGATTTAGTCATAATGATTAAAACAAATTGATTTTATATTTTACGATTTTTCTGTGTTTTACTATGCAATTTTGAAGATTCAAACAATTCAACTTGAAACATGAAGAGTTCTAAACAAATTGGATTTTCTATTTTTTGTTTTTTTATTTGTTGTTCATATTTGCCACTTAAAACATAGGTAAAAATATACAATTAAAACTTTGTGCTAAAATATGTTATATTTTTTATGCGTATCATAGATTTAGTCATAATAATTAAACAAATTGATTTTATATTTTACGATTTTTCTGTTTTACTATGCAATTTTTAAGATTTAATAAATTTATTCATAAAAGAAAAAAATAATAGATGTTTTTTTTTAGAATTTTTTGGGTTTAGTAACTACGTAATTCGTGAGTTAGGATGGATGAGATATAAATTTCGTTAGTTTATCAACGAAACATGAATGAGATGAGTTTAATAATTATTTTAGATTTTTTGGATGATGAAGAAGGGGTGGAAAATATTTGGATAGGCTCTAAAGTGGTTTTAGTTCATATAGGAATTTTTTTCTGAAGAAAAAAGGCCTTATTTTTAATCTTCTGCGTACATTGTTTGTGTGCGCGTAACAATTTTTTTGATGTACAGTGCGTGAACAGTGCATGCGAAAGCGACCCGCTGAGTGGTTTGAGCTGTGTTCACGTAGCAATTTCATGATGAACAGTACGTGAACAGTACATATGAAAGCGACCCTCGGAGTGTTTTGAGCCGTCCGTTCGAGATCCAATGGCCACGGATTTGTAGGCGACGTGGCCATCTTCTCTGGCCAGAGAACGTTGCACGTTTCGTATTGTAATAATGCTTTTGGGTCCGTCCCTTCTCATTAGCCGTTGGGCTTGATTCGTTGTGTCCAGTGCGACGGCGGCACGGCTAGCAGACGTCAAGCGCTACGGCTAGCAGACATCAAGCGTAACGGCTAGTTGCGGCACGGCCACCGGGACAACGGCTAGCTGGTACTCCACAACGGCTAGCAGACATCAAGCGCAACGGCTACTTGCGGCAACGGCACAGCACGCAACGGCTAGCAGACATCGAGCGCAACTGCACAAGCACGCAACGGCACGCCGTCCTATGTGATACTGGGCCGATTTCGAGCATGCATGGGCCCATCGTGGCCTCTCCACGGCCCGCTGCTCAGCGTTGGTTTTCTTGGGCCAGCCTTGCCACGCTCGCTCGGAAAACACGTGCCCGTGCATGTACCATTGGAAAAAACCGTGAATGCACTAGAGAAAATGGAAGAAAAATTTAAAATAAAACAAATGCAATTTAGTATTACTTACCACAGCAACTAGATGTTTTCTTGTTAAGTGGCGATGTTTTTGTTATTAAAAATAAAAACAACCATTTAAAGAGTTTATCACATGAGTACATAATAGAATAATAACACATTTTCCTAATACTAAAAAAAACCCGGATATTATTGTCAGATTATGACTAATGGCTTCACCCGGCTTCTAATCCACCGCGCTAATCACCCTGACCCCGCGCTAACTCCGCACACGGCCCCCCTCCGCCCGGTAATCCCGCTCTCTCTCTCTGTAACCCCCTCCTCGTAAAAAAAAATCCCGCTCCGTGACCCCCTCCGTAACCCTCACGCGCGACGCCGCTCCCTCTCCCTGCGGACAACCGCACCTCAGATCGAAGCCCACTCCGCCGTGCTCTCCGCCGCTAGCCTTGGCTTCCGCCCTCGCCCTTCTCTCCGCTGCTGCCTGCTCTCCGCCGCCCGCCCGCCAGCGCCCGCCGTCAAACACCGCTCGCCCGCGCACGGCGCCCACGCATGCAGCCGACGACAGTGGGCACGCCGTCGCACGCCGCCCGGCTCTCCGCTGCCGAGGACGCGCTCAGCCGCCGCCCGCCCCGGCTTCCGTCCCCGCCATGCTCTACGAAGCCCGTCCCGGCTTTCGCAATAACCCCCCTACCCCCTCGCTTCCGGCGAATCTTGGGGTCCGAGCGCTCGGACCCCATCCACCCTCCGAACGGCTCCCGCCCTCGCGTGCGCGCGCCTTTTTCGCGCTGCGTTGTCCGCGCTGATCCCGCCTTGTCGGCTGCATCGCTCAGGGCCACGGCCCATTAGCAAGCGCGGCCTAGACGTTGCACGCAACTAGCTTTGCTGGCGTGAGATGTGCTGCGAGTATGTACGTACATACGTCTTTGTTTCTCAGAAAAGGTACGTGTTTCATGTTTCTCTTTTCTTTTTTTTTCTTTTTTCTATCACTTTTTATTTTTATTTCTTTCTTTTCTAATTATATTTTTCTAGTTTAATTTTCTTTTCTTTCTTTTTCTTTTTCTTTTTCTTGTTATTTTTTATTTGTTTTATTTGGACTGTTATATTCTTTTTATTTTTTTATTCTTTTAGCCCCTTTATTCAATGAGACGTTCGTGTAACATAAATATGATGTTCTCATAGTATATAAGTGATGTTCTATGCTGTTTTTTTTATATTCTCAGAGTACGGTGTTCTATGATTTTTTTTTTATGTTCACAATTATACATGTGATGTTCTATAATGTATTTAGTGATGTTCATGTAATATATATATGATGTTCTATAATATATTTAACGATGTTCTATATTGTATTTAGTGATGTCCCAAGTGTGTTTAGTGGTGTTTACTTATTAAGTTATTAGTATACAAGTGATGTTCTATAGGTATATTTAGGACATTTGGAAAAGGGTCCATGTGATACTCTTTTTCAAATCTTCACTGTTTAGTGCAAGAATTATTTGGTGGATTAATCGCTAGAAGGCGGTTACTAATGTTCTATTATGTATGTTGTGATGTTCACGTAACATGTATGCGATGTTCATACAGTATATATATGATGTTCATTAATATACATGTGGTATTTTGTGTTGTATTTTGTGATCCTCACATGACATGTTCTACGAAATATATTTTTAGACGTGCACACAGTATAATTTATGAGATGGCGTGTGATATATTTTCTAGTTTTAATAATGAATACTAAGATAAATATTTTGCATGTATCACAAACGTTGACGTGATGTTGTGGTAAGGGAATGACACATAGAACAATGGCGTCTTATAAGTTCTATCCTTCGTTCCTCTCTTTGTTTTTACTTATTGTTTATTATTATGAATATGCGCATGAACTTGCCATTTTTATTTATTTATTTATTATTACGTTTTTTAGCAAATTTATTTATTATTACGTGAGCGTGCGCAGTGCGGAACTGGCCAGTGGAAAGGGAGGCTGCGAGGATTGGATGCAAGCAAGCCAACCCGCTGCTATCGTTCCCCATGGGCCGGCCAAGAAGCGGCCCAGGAACGAGCGCTCCACGCCTGTGATAATTATTTGCGCGCGCTGCCGCTCGGCGCGAGGATTCGGTCCGAGCGCCCGGACCCTAACAGAGGACCCCTCGCTTCCTCTGTTGCGGGCGTACGCAGAACCGCCGCCCGTGGTGAAGTCGTGGGAATCGCTGGTGCCTCGGTCGTTCCTCGCCGTTCGTCGCCTCGCCACTCGGGCTCCCCCGTGCCGCATTTCCGCCCCCGGCGGTTCCCCGATAAGCTGCCTGCTCGGGTCCTCGCCGTTCGTCGCCACGCCACTGTCGTCGCCGGCTGCTCGAACTCTCCCACGCCGGGTGAAACCGCACTCGCGTCGTCGCCTCGCCGTCATCGTCGCCCGTCTGCGTCCTCGCCGTTGTGAGCACCGCCGTCGTCATCCAATTCCTCATTGTTAAGCTTGAAGGTAATATGTGCCTCCCTGTTCCCGTTCTAGGATTGTTATGGATGCGAAAATATGGAAAATGAGATTGGTTTGCTGAATTGACTGATTTGGGATAGGATGGATGGGCAATTGAACAAAATTTCCTACGGGACAAATCTTCTTAATTGATGTGCAGCAGCAGAAGTCACACTAACCTCCACTTTGTTTTTTTTTTTTGGGTGCAATTGGCCCCCTTTTTTTCAATTGGACTTTCTTTTTTTTAATTGGACCTGTTGAATATTGTCCCCTGATTCCTTTCCCTGAAATAAATAGATCTGCAAATATTGGCTCATGAGATTTTAGAATTTTTTTTTCTTGTTTCCTTTTTAGTGGTGTGGACAAGCACAACAGGGCGAGGGAGCCTTGGTGGTGTGGACAAGCACGCGCTGCTGCTGCCCTCACTTGCACAAGACAAGAGCAGGGGCACAGGAGCGGCCGCTGTTGGGAGCTGGAAAGATTGGAACAGAAGAGTGCAGAGTAGAGAGATAGTGTGATTGTCTTTCTCATGTAAAGAACGCAGAAGGGGAGTTCTTGTTGCGTGCTGATGGTGCATATGGTGCATTAAAGATCTTGTGTGATGCAGATCCAGGTAAGGAAATTACCTCTTCTCTATATGCCTACAAGCACCTATCCATATCTCTTTAGAAATTTAATGTGTGATCAATTAACTACTGTGCTTCTCAGTACATGTTAGCTTTTGACGCTTTCAATTAGTGCTTTTGGCTTGTGAGAAATGGATGAAGTCTAGATGCTAACTCTCCGTGCTTCTCTTTCGAACAAAGATCAGCTCATAAGTCATAACATAGTTTCTTCAACAAAGGAATATTCAATCCAGTGTGGATTTTTTTTTTTTTTGGGTGCATGCTGACAGTAGTAGACTGTCAGATTCAGGCAGCATGAGATTCTTTTTACATTGTATGATATCTAAACTATGTGTTCATCCTTGGAAATATGGTTCATCTGCAAATGTACCTAGGAGTAACTAGGTGGTATTTTATTAAGAAGAAAATAGGCACGCAAATTTACGTACACACAATTGATTTGTTTTTCCCCATGTATCTTTGGTGGCTTATTATTGAAGATAAGGTCACCTAGATCAGTTCCTCACTTGCAGTTTGCTATCACAATACTACTCGGCTTCTATCAGGTAACCATGTAAGCACTTGGTCTTTGTCACTTTGCTTTGAATGTTGTAATCCATTCTTCTCCTTTCATTCTGCATATAGATCGTACTTTTCCTGACATTGTTCCAATAGTTTCGTTAATCAAATGCACAAGTCAATTATTCATTTTATCTATAAGCATTTTTCACCACATAAACCGCTAAGTTTCCCCTTACAATTTGCAGATTCATTTGGTCCCCATTGGCACCTTAGATTTTCAGAAGTACATAAAATGGTTTTAAGTCCAGGAATATATGTTAACAGATCTTGAGCTCTCTTGTTTGAAGTTTGTTTTTGACAAACAAGCCTTGTAGTATCACTTTGAGATCTTCAGTTCAGAAAAGGTATATCAATTATTACCAAGTCTAAAGAACCAGCGCATTAACTACAAACTGGTAAGGTGTTTTTTTTTTAGAAAAGGGAATATATTAATACTGGTAAGGTGTTTGAATTTTTGTTGTTTAGGATTCTTTTAGGATTTGATGGAATCCTAAAAGTAATACGAAATTGTTTTGTGTGCTGGACTACTGTCTTTTTCCCCTTCTGTAGCTACTATACTTGCACGCCGACATATGTCTTAACCAGCTGACATATTCTAGATGAGTTCACAACATGTTCAGTTTGAATTCCATTTAATATCACTGTGATCTTCAGTTCAGAAAGGGTGTTTCACTTCTTACCGTGTCTAAAGAACCAACGCTTTTATGTTTGAATTTATGCACTTTTAGAATTAGGATTTGATAGAATCCTAATCCTAAAAATAAAATGAAATTATTTTGTGTGTTGGACTACTGTCTTTTTTTCTTTTTGTACCTATACATGCATGCTGACATATGAACAATTAACTGGCGTGCTGATGTATTCTAGATAAGTTCACAACATGTTCAGTCTGAATTTTCCGGAATCATCAGTGTCTGGGCCTTTGGGAAGAGGTGTTCTTTCTGATATCGCACATCAGTCTGGTTGATACGTTCACCTTTTTACAGGTGGAGGGGCATTGCAGCAACACAACAAGGGTACTAATTTTGAGAACTGAGAATATTTTTGTCTTTGCATGTATACCATGAACAGGTGAAAGTGGACAACCGAAGGTCCCTTCGAGCCTACCTATCTGGTAATATTCGAATGATATGTGAGTTCCCGTGAAGCTGCTTGCAATACTGAAGCAAGATCACTCTACCCTTTTGCTATGGCATCTGAATCATGCTGCCGTTTTAGTTACTTTGTTATCTAAGCCAATGTATATACATAATTCGCACTGAGTAAAGTGCATGGCCGGTCCTTAAACTTGTGCGGGTGTGTCATCCCGATCCATAAACTTACAAAGTGTATCGTTCCGGTCTTTAAACTATGTAAGCATCAATTCAAATTCAATGCTTTATACCCTTGATAAATTCAATGTTTTATACCCTTGATAAATACTATGTTGTTTGCTCATCATGCATCGAGCCTAACAATTGTCGAGTCAGTGCCTGGTTGAAGTTTTGGTAAAAAAATGTCTGCTATGCATTTATGGTCTTCTAAATTTAATTTTTTTCATAAAAGTCACTAAATGTCTATTGGATTTGCATACAAATATAGACTGCATGATACACTAATATCCTAGCATTTTTTTAAACCTTGTGCTCATGATCGCCTATCCAAAATATTAGTATCTTAGTTTTGGTTAAATTTAAGACTGATTATACTCATCATTGGTAGTTTGATGTTGATCTACAAGATATATTATCTCATAAAATATATTATCTCTATATGCATGTACTACTTCTGAACCCTAGCGCAGCCAGGAGATGACACAGTTCTCATGCAGCATGTGCTCGATCCCATTCTCTATCCTCATAGCAATTTGATGATGTTGCTGTTGTTTCTCAAAATCTCAAGTGTTCCTCTTGCCATTCTCTGTTTGTTAGTTGCTTGATTTGGTTTGATTTTGGACGCAGAGAAGGAGCAAGCAGGTCAGATTAAGGTACTGAAGAGCCTGAGGCCGAGCATCAATAAGGTAAGTGAAAAGTGAGAAGAGTCTGAAACAATTGGAACTAGAGCTAATTTATTTTTCTCTGTACCAGTGGTCACATTATATTCCTATAATTTTTTATAATTTTGATGTAGCTGCCTTATCAGATTGATCGTTGATAGTTAAATTAAAGAATGGTAGGGTAAAACAACCAAGAATAGATCCATGGAAAAGGAGGTTGGGACCCATCAGCTGCTGCGGAGGAGAAGGGTGAGTCCTGATCCTGCGATGGGGTGTTGAGTTGCTGGCAAAGTTTTCGTCTGGTGCCATGGCCTGCTACTTCCTTGACAATCTACCTGAAGCGGAGTGGAGTCCAGGCTCATCTTAAGTAACGTGCCCTGCTGAATTACTTCCTCTGCATGGCTAACGACACCTTAGGACATAACTTCCCTCCACATTACTCTCATTTCGTCCTATATTGAGACTGTAATTATTTTATATTTTGCAACTTATACACGTGGCTTTCACATGACCCCAAGGTACTCAAACAAGATGTTCATAGATTAGAAAAACAAGCTAGACAATTTGCTTCTCAATCTTATACTTCAAGTCAAAAAAAAAAAAAACACTGTGTGTATGTAGTATGCTTCGAGCGCTCCAAAACATATTAGAAAAAACATTTAAACCCGTTGCAATGCACGGGCACTTAACTAGTAAAAGAAAAAAAGTCTACATGACCCCCTAAGACTGGCCACAATGTTAGAGTGCCCAAACTTTTTTCCCCCATCTATTGGGAACCAATGCCTCCGGTTGCTCTTATCCCACAGTGCGGGCAACAATGTTTTTGGTGTGTGGGCTCGGACCAAATGACTAGGCACCTCCTTGAACTATAAAAGAAAAGATCGAGTTATTCACAGGGACATCCTCACCACACCGAGACCTGAGATCTCTCTCGTCATGCTTGTACACCCCTCCAATTTCTAAGATAACAAACATGAGCATCCACTCGAACTCGACGTAGGGATCATTCCACCCAAACCAGTATAAACCTCTTCGTGTCTCCTTGACTCACCATCCAGAATCTAAGCGCGCTCCCCATACAAATTCATTGTCGAGCGTTGTTTGAGACGCCGACATAAGGCGTTGCTTCCACCGACGCCGGAGGTGGGAGATCCGACGGCGGACGGCAATACGGGCTGTGGGACTGGGTGCACCGGCGAAGATATGGAGGATGCGCCATGATGGCCTTCGACGCCTCTGTTGGTCATATATACTTCCTCCGTCGTCGCGCCGTTGTAGGCGTGATGCCACCATGCTCGGGCACAGCTGCCTCGGCCAGCCATCTCTCCCTGTCGTCGCACCTACTTCTCCGCGTAGGCCTTTGGCTCCCCACCTTGGCCTCGCTCTCCGTCTGTGACGAGGTGAAGGAGCATAGGACTGCGGCTGTCGTGGACGTGGAGGAGAGAATGAAGGCAGCTATGGCCGACGTTGTCGCTCCACCTGCTTGCCCCTCCCTCGTCACCTTGTCCCAGCTGTCTGCACTATTTTTTTATTGTTCAGACACCGATGAAGCTACAAGACCTGGTGCTTACTTTTCCCCGTGACTCGGCCCCGACCACAATGTGTGGCACCTGTGCTTTGAGACACTCTCTCCTCTCCAAGCACCGGTGAAACACATCATTGTGGCTAGTCTAAGGTATATTATGGTGTCTCCTTCATCCCCTAAACTATAAAACCATGCATTGTACCCCCTAAACATCTCCAAACCGGATATATAACCCCTCGAGGTTACCTGTTGAAGTAGACACGGTACCATACCTTAGGGGGTTATGTAGACTTTTTTTCCATTACAAAATACATCATTAGAAAAGGAAAAAATAGATGTAACAAAATAATAAAATGAAAAAACTAAACTTTAAAGAAATAAATTTCATGTAATAGAGGGAATGCACCAACGTGCTTTTTTAACAAATATTTATCTCATGATGAACATGTACTCAAAGATAATCGTCGAACATCACATTAACACTATGTTACCATCACAGAAAATAGCATACAACATCATATGTATACTACATGAACATCACATACATTATCAAATGTACATAATAAAAAAACTAGAAAATAAAATTAGTGAAATAGTTAATTATAGTCAAATAAAAACAAGAAGAAAAATGCTACTGAACATCACAAATACATCCTAGAACATCATATTAACACTATACAAAAAACACAGAATATAGCGTGGAACATCATATACATACTACGTGAACGTCACAAAATATAATGAAATAAAAATAAAAAATAAAATTAGTGAAGTAATTAATTACAAGAAAATAAATAAAAGGAAAATAAATGAAAGAAAGAAAAGGAAAAAGAATACAAAAGCATACAATAAAAAATGAAAATATAAAAATGAAAAATAATAAAAAGACCAAAAATGTAAAAAGAAAAAATATAAAAGAAACTGATGAAAATAAAAAAATGAAAAATGAAAATAAATAAAAATAAGAAAAGAATAAAAAATAACAAGCTTAATAGAAAATAGAAAAAAAGAAAAGAGAAAATAAAAAAGACATAGTAGAAAGGAAAGAAATAGAAATAGGAAAACATAAATAACATATAAAAGAAAAAAAAAGATGGCACATTTCTTTTGAGAAAGAAAAGATGGCACAAACCAACATACGTATATAATATACTGAATTACTGATGGACTAGACCCCTGCCGGAAACTAAAATGCTCAAATTTTTTTAGGGAAACAAAAATGCTTGACATGATAAGGTAGTTTGACCCGGATGAAACTCGGTATGTCTTCGTGGGCCGCACTAGGGAACTGGGCCGAAACAAACAATATGGAAAGAAGCGGGAGGGACTGCGCGCCACCTTGTCGGTGGGAAAGATTTTCTGAGTATACGACCTTACCGAATGATGCTTGCCACGACGCCGCGCGCCAAATTAACCAAAGCGCGCCCGATGCATTTTCGTTCATTAGATCTGGAGATCACGGAGATGGAGGATGGGTGTTGTGTTCAAAAGCATGGCCAATTGCTTGGAGTGCAAATGTGCAATGCATGTCTGCTGTACTACTCGGAGATAGCACTGTAAGTGTGGTTGGCGGTGGCAAACCAAGGCATGTGGCCTGACAGGACTGCTGCTACCGTGTGCAAGTTTTATAGCTGCGAATTGGAGCATCAATGTTAGGAATCCACACTCTTGTAAAAACGTTCGATTCAGGTTCTCTTTAGAAAAATTGTTATGCTGAAATATAATCACTTAGCAATAACTAGTAAAGCCATTTGGCTATTGATCTATTAAAAATATATGTAGACAATTCCTGTACTAATTTAATCTAGAAATCTATTAACAATATGTTTGTGACATTACAAAGGTGCATGTATGATTTAGTCGCAACCAAGTTAACGATCATACTTCTAGTCATGGATCGAAACATAGAAAATAAAAGACGGGTCGCTATAGTAGTATACCCTAGTGGCACGCCAGCTGTTACCGTTAGTCAACACAACATTTGTTATTGTAGTCGTCCTGCTCAGTGTTACCGCTAGATCATCACTGCTGAGAGAATCACCAACATGAATCGTCGAGAAGTAGTCGCCACCCTTTAAGATGACGCTCCGCAAAATCCCGACTGTCGGTCTTCGCTCATGCAGATGAAGCCAAGAACAACTTTGGTTTTTGGAGGCTTGCACTTCTTATTCCTATGCGTGGAGAAATCGAAACAAGGCTTCTAATGTTGCAGTTGAAATCGTGGAATGATGTGTGCAAGAGAGAATATAGATCATCGTTACCTACCTCTTATTTTGATTTAGAAAAGGTCTAAGAGCATCTCCAATAGTTTCCTAATATATCTCCCCCAATAACAAAATAATGAGGATAACACAATACCACTATTTGGTTCATTGAGGAGAGATGCTGCAGCAGTCTCCCAATATCTCATCCCTAATATGCGAATTTCGGCCCATATTAGAATTTAGCCCACTTTGGCCCATGTCATAAATTCAGCTTGCTTTGGCCCAAATAAACCCTAACTGATATTGGCCGTTGGATTGAAACACATGGCTAATATTGCATCTTCTTCGTTCAATAGCCACACTCTTCTCTCCTTTTCTTTCCTCGTACAGAGGCCACAGTAGCCGGCGCGGTCTCACCGTAGACGACGCCAAGTTCGTCCTGGGCGGGCATGCCACGGTCGGCGCGAAGGTCATCGCAAGCTTGCCATGCTAGGTGTCAACGCCGGGACGGGCTCGCCGCGGTGAGCGTCGAGGCCGAAGCGGGCTCGCCATGGAGACCGTGAAGGCCGGGGCGAGCTCGCCATTGAGCGCGTGGTGGTCATTGTGGGGTTGCGGCGGAGAGCGTCGAGGCCGCGGCGAATTTGCCGCAGAGGTCGTCGAGCCGGAGCGGACTCCATGGCGTCGAGCTGGAGCGGGCTCCCTACTGGTCATCCCTGTACTACCAACGGCAAGGTCCATGGTGTTGATAGTTGTGGGGCCCACTGTATTGTGGAAAGGTAGGTTTCCCTCATCTTTGAGGGATTGGAGGGCTGGTTTTGAGGGACTGAGAATTTTTTTTTCTCATTGGGGATGGGATTGGGGAATTGTTGGAGCTTTGAAATCCCTCAAAATAAAGATTTTTCTCATTGGGGGTAGGCATTGGGAGACCGTTGGAGACGCTCTTACCTTCTTCAACTTTATCAAAAGTCTCGCATTTGCTCAAAAAACTCGAAATTGGGCAAAACACCTACTCAACTTTAAAAATAATACTTTTCTTTTTTATTTATTTCGCCTAAAACTTTAAAAATTATAAAGGGAAAATCTAATTTCGTTCAACTCCAGTTAGTGTATTTACATGTTGAACATATAATGTGGTATGTTTTAGTACAATGTCTTTGCTATAGCTTTATATCCATTTCTTGTGTGGAATGATTGTAATCGAATGGTGATGATCAAATGAGGGGAGTAGCCCTCCTTTTATAAGTGGAGACGAGGAGGGTCTTTACTAAATTCTCCCTCCCCTCTTTAATGGCCAAACCAACCTCTAAGTGTCGGTTTCTGGGTACAATGTTCCTGGTTCACCATGCAACCGACATCCCCGCGTAGTAATGGAACAACAAGAGGAAGTCGGGCCTACTTGGCAGCAGCCAGGGTGCATCCTAGGTTTCGATAGGTAAGTGGGCTTTTTCATCTTTTCTCCGTGTTTTGCTTGGACCAAAATCGGATGGTTATATTTTCCTTATTCTTTCTTCCTCTTTTGGCCCATTTTAGCGTGTTTTCACATTTGTTCATTCAAAACAAGGTAATAACCAAAACTTGTGGAATTGGTTAGTTATAGCCCTATATCTAAGTTTTAGTTTTGTTTTCAAGTGAAGTTGGCGGCTAAAAATAGGAGTTAAGGACCGCCAACCAGGCCGTCCCGGGAAAATTCGAGGCCTTGTACGATATAAAAAATGAGTCCTATTAGCCTAGCAAAAAAAAGACTGAAACATGATAAATCATGTATTATAGAAAAGCTTCGCTTGCTGATGCAACGGTCACATGAATAGTAAATAGAACTCTATATGCAATAGTTGCATTAGGAAAACAACTATGCTCTTTTAAAAATCGTAAAATTTCAACAGGGCCATTCTTTCGTTTGGAATGAAGTCTTGTAGAAACTTAAACTCCATATATAGTTCTTTGGCGTCAATATCAGATTTTCCATCCTTTTAAGGACAGCCTCAAGATTATCACAAGAAGACTTCAAGCTTTGATTATCCAATGACTGCAATGTTTTCGAAGTAAATAAGAAACCAATGTTTTTTTGGTAATCTTTGTACGGATCAAATCTTGTTGTAAGAGAGGCAATAGCTTGATCAATAAGAGTGTTAAAATACTCTACTCTAAATAACTAGTACAAGTGCGACTGTTATCAGGTCAGAGGTGAGGAAGGAGAAGAGGGTCGTGGATCTTGGTCGTCCTATTAATGGTGTTTGGTGGTACTAATTCGGGGAGCTAGAGTAGGGGAGATGGCACGGGGCGGGATGAGGCAGATGCGGCCAACCTGAGGGTGGGTTTTGTTGGGGAGGAGGCAGGCGGTGGATGAGCTTCTGTTGTAGTGCCAATGGCAGCTGGGTCACAACGCGCACAGGTTTGACTGGCCGTAGTTTGCTGCCGGCGAACTTTCCGGCGAAGCCGCCACCACCATTGGCTTCGTCTCGCCGAGACACATCTATCTGCCTACACATGGCTGAGGATGGAATGGCCATGTACATACTCGACATTCAGCACCGGCCATGGTGGAGGGACGGCGAGCGGCTCAGGGACTCACCTGGGGTCGAGCGGAGATGGTGAGGACGCAGACGAGGCAGAGGAAGTTGTGGAGGGCCTACTTGCGGGCGCGCTCGGGCAGAGATGCGACGACGACGGTGTCCAGCTGCAACGATGGCGGCGAAGGCGCTGCGACGCGCGGCTGCCTAGAAAGGAGCTCTCCAGCACGAGGAAGTGGTAGAGCACGAGGAGTGGAGGGGTGTCCGGCGCCTGGGCGAGGAGGAGGCACACGAGGTGTGACGCGGTGGCATGGCGAGGCGGCAGGAGGAGGCGTAGGCGCGTGTGATGGGGAGGGGAAAAGTGGGGTGGGTCCCGCGGGATAGGGTGTGCAAGATCTGGAGGCCTGAGATAATAATTTGAGAGGCCATGTAAAATAGGGGCCCAACTAGAGTGTCCACTGGAGTTGGATTTTTGTCCAAACTTCTAAAATTTAGAGTAAAGGCCCAGGTAGGGGCTTGGGTTGGAGTTGCTCGTGTGGTGATGTAGAGGAGATGGAGAGGGGCTAGGTACTCACGAGGTGCGCGGATGCAGGCACTCGGACGCAAGACTGCTTGGTCGTGCGGGCTCACGGGCGTTGGCGGATCGGGGTATGGGCGCCAGGAGGTTGGAGGGAGTTGATGTGTGGGCCCCAACATTCAACGGCTGTAGGCGCAGAGTAGGGCTAGCCGTGGGGAAGGTGAGAGAGAGCTTGGGGAGAGAGGGCGCGACAGGCTAGGTCGGAGTGAGAGAGGAAGGGGGAGAGATTTCCCTATTTTTCTTTTGTTTTAGAAATTCATTTGAATCTCAAATTGAAACATTTTTTAAATAAAATACATTTGTAAATTCTCTTGAAGATAATTCTAAGTTTTGGAAGCTAAAACTTGGGCATGTTTCAAAAAAAGGTAAATATTTTATTTATTTATGAATAGAGCAAAAACCGAGTCACATCTAAATCGAATTTTAACAAATTATTTTTCACCAATAAAATTTATGCGAAGGTACAAATACAACAAACTATCACATTAATTATAAATATATTTATTTTATAAAATCACATTTTTGTATTGCGTGAATTGCTAAAGTCCTAATTAAATCTTGGAAATTTTAGAAGAATGACAAAATTATTATTTTATTTAGTGAAAACTACTCGGGACCTAAAACAAAAATTTGGGATGTGACACTAGGTCATGTCAGTCATGGTAGATTTGTGTGGAAGGAAGAGACTAAGCTTGGAATAAGAATGGCTCACATGTTAGTGGAACAAAGAGCAGCCATAAGATAGAATGCCAACACTACAAATTTTAATAATACTTCAAAACTTATGTGCAAGATACAATGCACATATCCCATTTCCCCGATTCTAATAATATTTCAAATAATTATAGTGCTTGGGATACTACAGAGAAACATATTGAATCACAGGTAACTTTTTTTCTATTAACAAAAAGAAAAACAATCACAAAGATATAATATAATATGTAATCTTTTCGAAGTCTTTTCTTAGAACAATGATGATGGTGAAAAGAAGCATGAGGAACAGGCGAGAAAGAAGCTAAAAATTAACGAATGATTAAAGGTGAGGTACCCTTACAATCTCTACATGTATGCTTCAGCAACCAATTACATCCACTACGTAAAACTCAATTTCTTTATCCTTTTCTTTTTCTTCCATCTTGATTTATCAAATTCTACCTTAAATTTAACTGCACACCCTAATCCTTTCTGAAGGTTAGCATCTTCACAAATAAAATCTGTCCAGTGTCTTGTACTTTGCTTAACTGATGTATTTTACTAATAACTCATGATATATTCATGTTAATTTAGATTAAACTTCCATCTGCTAATATTCTAAGGATGTCACGTTTTTCTGTCACTACCAAAAAACTGCACATCCAAGACGTTTTACTTTTGTCATAGTAGAGCCCAAAAACGTCAAGGAAACATATTCTGTGACGAAAATATGACGAAATTTTGTTTGTCACCTTTGTAGCATCATTGGTGTTGGGTAGTGACGATTTCATTAATTTCGTCATGGATAGCGTTACATCCATGACGATTATATCATCGTCACTGAACTGTTTCGGCCGGTGTTCTAGCGGACACGTGTTTGATGCATAGGATGACACGTGTTGGATGGATATGTTGACACGTGTTGGATGGATAGGATGACACGTGTTTGCATGTGACTTTGACACTTGCTGCGCTGTAACGCCAACACGTTTCACACTTCTAGGTTGCCACGTGTGTCATTCTTATGTTGACACGTGTGCCGCTGTTACGTCGACATGTGTGCCCCTATTAGGCTGACACGTGTGAAAGTCCCTAGTTTGGTTTTGGCTAATTGATGAAACTTAGGACTAACCTTGTTTATCTAAGTGGTTGATTTAGAGAAAGGTTGTCCACATGATGAGCATATTGAATGTGAAGCATGACACTTGTCATGTGACCAAATGATGAAGATCAAGACGAGACTTGGCTTCATGGACCGGTTGTGAAGGTGAAGGGCTAGTCGAGGCTTCGAAGCGAAGGACCATGCGATGGTGAAGCTTGGACAAGACTAGGCGCCGATAGACCGATGCACGGTGAAGAGCAAGTGAAGTTGAGATCGATGGATCGAGACGGTCACGTGTTGGTGTGAAGCGTTTACATGATATGAGAGGAACAAAATGGGCTCAAGGCAAAGGTATAACTGATAGGGCCATTTTGTTTTGCACTCAAGACACCAATAGAGGGTGAGTGGTTTAGGATCGATAGCCGCACTATTAAGAGGGGAAGTCTTATCGGCTATTCGACGCACGGGTGCCACTAGGTGAATTCATGAAGTGCATTTCATGTAGGGCCTAGTGAGCTAACCTAACCTTTGGGAAATGTTTGTGAAAAGCTAACACACAAGCACATGGAGATGTACACTTGGTGGTGTTGGCACATTTACAAAGGTGGCGTTTGGGCGCGCTGTGGTTTGCAGGGTAGAGATGGGTTTGGGTCCCTCTCTTCCTCCCGCCGAGCCTGTGAGGCGGGATTCTCCGACATGCTATCCAACAAGTATACCAACTTGATCAACGGAGATAGCATGATTTCAACCAAATTTTGCATCCAAATAATAGAAAATATGCATCCATTTTTCTTGAAAGCGCCGGATGCAAAATTTTTGGATGCAAATGGATGCATATTTTCTAGAAAAATGGATGCATATTTTCTATTGCGTCGGATGCAAAATTTGGTTGAAATCATGCTATCTCCGTTGATCAAGTTGGTATACTTGTTGGATAGCATGTCGGAGAATCCCCGCCTCACGAGTTCGGCGGGAGGAAGAGAGGACCCAAACCCATCTCTACCCCGCAAACCACAAATAGCGCGCCAAACGCCACCTTTGTAAATGTGCCAACACCACCAAGTGTACATCTCCATGTGCTTGTGTGTTAGCTTTTCACAAACATTTCCCAAAGGTTAGGTTAGCTCACTAGGCCCTACATGAAATGCACTTCATGAATTCACCTAGTGGCACCCGTGCGTCGAATAGCCGATAAGACTTCCCCTCTTAATAGTGCGGCTATCGATCCTAAACCACTCACACCCTCTATTGGTGTCTTGAGTGCAAAACAAAATGGCCCTATCGGTTATACCTTTGCCTTGAGCCCATTTTGTTCCTCTCATATCATGTAAACGCTTCACACCAACACGTGACCGTCTCGATCCATCGATCTCAACTTCACTTGCTCTTCACCGTGCATCGGTCTATCGGCGCCTAGTCTTGCCCAAGCTTCACCATCGCATGGTCCTTCGCTTCGAAGCCTCGACTAGCCCTTCACCTTCACAACCGGTCCATGAAGCCAAGTCTCGTCTTGATCTTCATCATTTGGTCACATGACAAGTGTCATGCTTCACATTCAATATGCTCATCATGTGGACAACCTTTCTCTAAATCAACCACTTAGATAAACAAGGTTAGTCCTAAGTTTCATCAATTAGCCAAAACCAAACTAGGGACTTTCACACGTGTCAGCCTAATAGGGGCACACATGTCGACGTAACTCGGCGCTTTCGAGAAAAATGGATGCATATTTTCTATTGCGCCGGATGCAAAATTTGGTTGAAATCATGCTATATCCGTTGATCAAGTTGGTATACTTGTTGGATAGCATGTCGGAGAAGTTGGCGTCGCAACGGGTTGAAAAACGGAGTGTGGTCCTGCAGAAGGCGCCGGACGCGCCTTGGGGGAGCGCCGGACGCGTCCGGCGCGTGGTGGTCTTCGGAGCTCTGTTGGCGGGCTGGCTGAAGGTGCCGGACGCGGCGCTGGGTCGCCGGACGCTGGCCGGACGCGGAGAATTTGAACGTTGGCTCGGCCAACGGTCGGCTGCAGAAGGACGCCGGACGCGCCCGGTGCTGGCAAGCGGACGCGTCCGTGCGTGTTGTTGAGGCCCCCGAGGGGGTAACGGTTGGATGTTTGAGGTTGGTCTATAAATAGTTGGTGGCCGTGGCCTAGCCATCTCTCTTGACTTCCCAACTCATTCATTCATCTTTGTGAGCAGAAAAACACTCTCCCTCTCATCTCTCTTGCTTGTTGCTCATCCAAAGTGAGATTGAGAGATCACCTAGTGCATTGCATTGCTTGAGGGCATCTAGTGGCACTTGTGGGTGGTTTTGCCGGTGGATTTCTTGTTACTCTTGGAGAGTACCGCTCCTAGCCGGCTTGGAGATTGTTGGAGGTGTTGGCAAGAGAAGATGTTTGTTCTTGGCCACCTCCGGTTGATTGTGAGAGGTTTGAGCTCACCTCGTGGGGATCACAAAGAGCATCCTAGTGCAATCCGCGTGTCGTTGAGTACCTCGCTTGAGAGTGGGTCTTGTGGTTCCTTGCGGGCGAGCCTTGAGGGGCTAGTGACTTGAGGGTCACACCAAGGAACCATCTAGGTGTTGGTCGACACAACCGGTGACGTAGCTTGGCGGTGCCCAAGTGAACACCGGGTGAACAAAAACAATTGTGTTCGTCCTTGTCTCCCGGTGATTGGTTGTCATCGATTGTGTGTTGCCGATTGTGATTGATTGCTCATTCTCTTGGTGATTGGCAACCTCGACTCGACGCGTCAGTATAACAAGTCTCATCCTCTCTTGTATTACTTTGATTACTTTCTTGCAAAGTAGAATTGTTTGTGTGGTTGGCCACGTACCACTTCTTGTGTAAGACTAAAATCGCGTGGGTTAGAATTGCTTGTGTGGTCGGTCGGGAACCACTCTTTGTGTAGATTAAATCCCGTGGGTAGAACTCTTGATCACTAGTGGTAGCACTTGTGTGTGCTAGTAATCACCTACTAGAATTGTTTGGATAGGAGGCTTGCAACACCTAGTAGGCTAAGCATAACTTGCTTTCCGCCGTTTGTGTATCTAACGAAGTTTGCTTAGTGATTTTGTAGAAATTTTTATAGGCTATTCACCCCCCTCTAGCCATCTAGGACCTTACAACGTGTCGCACTGCTATGTTGACACGTGTGTCACTGTTTGGTTGACACATGTCGCAATGTTTGGTTGACACATGGCATGGCACTGTGGTCGACGATGACGTGGCATAAATTACATAATGATGTTTTCCGTCAGAGTAAATGATGAATTTCAACACATTTTTGTCAGTGGCTACATGCGCAGCCTCATCAAACATTCCAGAAAACAGTTTATATATTAAACACAAACTCACATTAACCACAAACTTGTTCATACATCACAAACTTAATACTCATGATACAACCAAAGTTTCCAAACACATGGGAACCACAAGTTCAAACACATCATTGGTTCACCTCATTGGAACCACCCGGTTCACAAACATGTTCTCAAGCAAAAGTAAACAAGCTCACAAGCAATGATGACAACCAACAAACTTCAAGATGCAACTACCGAGTTCACCCGAGCACTTTGCAAGAGGAATCCAGCAAGCATAGGAACACACGAGCTAAGTAGCTCCATTACCGAGTTGAGGTTCAAGATGCGCTTAAGGATCGATCATTCTCTTCCCGTCTCTTCTTGAACTCCTCCATCTCTTGTCTTGGGTCCTAAGCACCGCTTCTTGGGTCTTCGATAATGTTTCTTGTTTCTTCACCTTTCTTCTTCAAGGTGTCGAGTTCTTGTTCAAGTAGATCTGCCCGTGTCTTCTCTGCCTATAGTTGTTCCCGAAGTTGCACTTCTCTTGCAGCTGATGCAGCTGATTTTGGCAATGTTGTTTCAAGACCAGCATTCTTCAGGAATGTATTAGCAGCACTGGTCTATGACAGGACCTTGGATACAACTTTAGTACTAGATCTTGGAGTCTCTAAACCTTCACGAGTTCGGCCATCGAGTTTCCATGGCACCCTATAGTATAGAGATGCAAAAATGATTAGTTAATTATACGAGTTTAAGTTACAAGCAAAGATATGTAAATCATCATAGATTCCATGTTTGAAGAAAATATATGAAAATCATTAGAGAATATGTGTGTGTGTGTAAGCACTTGAGCTGAATTTCCATTCACTTGTCATGGCACATTACAAATATGAACATCCTATAACTTTCCATTGCAGCTAGGATAAGCACATATATGAAAATCATCACAACTTTCAGCTGAATTTACATTAAACCGCCCTGACACATTTCAGATTTCAATTTCCTATCCAAAACTGAGTATTGCATCAAGCATATGAGCAAAGATATGAAAATCCGTGCACACAAAACATACAACTCCATTTATAGGTGTAAGCATGTATGAACATCTTTTCTTTTCTTTTTAATCACAAGTAGCAACCATGTGTAAGTCCCATACAGCAACCAATTTAACAAGCACCGGTAGGAGCATCCACACAACATACAGATAAGCATCCTATCTAGCAAAGACATGTACTCAAAGAACCTATCCAAAGAATGATGTGAATGGACTTACCAATGTCTCCTTGACTTGATCTGTCATACCTTTCTTCTTGCTGGTATGGCATACCTTGAACTTCTCCACTGCATCGACTTCTCGCTCCTTGTTCTCCTCCATCTTTATTTAGTTTGAAAAAGAAATTTAGAAAAAAATATGCTTTTATGTCCACAAACAATAAATGTATGATATCAGTTTCTTAGCACTTAAGTATGCGTACAAGTGGGAGATGTAGTTGCGAGATCTCGTGGACTGATGGTGTTTCACCTTGGTACGATTGCGCTTGTTCTTCGCAGCTACCTCCTGAAAGGCAAACTTGTAAGTTGCAGACAAAATAGTGAGAATTGGAAAGTTGTTCGGTGACACATCGTACCTTTGCTCTTGGGGTAGACCACTTAGCCGTGAGTGCTTGCCACTGTTCATCAGTCATAGTCGGAACGGGAGAAGTAACACTGACTTGATCAGCTAGTATACCATTGAAGTACTTCTTCTTCAACAAATATCTACTCTGGCGTACCCCAGATTGTAGTAGATTGTTGCAAGCTTGCCTTGTTGGCACATGTTTATCATTGACTTCCAACCTGGTCTGTAAAAATCAATCGGCAATGAGAGTTGCTAGCAACAATTGATATAAGGACTTATGGCTGGTAATAAACGCGATGATGGACAAAATGTACTTACGGATAACTGGCCCATGAATTCGTTCGAGATGGGTCTCTTCATCATCCTTGTATTCTTTCCGGTGGGGTAGCATAGGCACACTTTGCTCCTAATGACAATTCCGGCCTCGATGCTAGCTTAGCGGCTTGTACGGGGTTCTCGGGCCTTTTGTTCCCTGGAGCAACCGCAATTGGGAGCCTTTTTCCCATAGCTTTTGTCATGTTGTCCAGTTTGCCCTTTGTTGGTGGCCTTGGTCGTCTTGGTCTTCTTGGAGCGGGATGTGGACCTACACAAGATACTCTTACGATGAAGTTCTAAAAAGAGACTTCGAATGTAGCTATGGACAACACCTTTGTTATATTTAACTCCGGATAAAACAGATCATGCATGACCATTACCATATTGTCCAAGAAAAGCTACAATCTATGATACATATTTGGTTTGGTCTTTTAGTTATTTACTGTTGAAGAAACTAGCCAAGTTGTAGTAAACTTGCAGTACTTGATAGTCTATTTACACAAGACCATGTTGTTTACATGAATAAGAGTATGCATGACAACAAGTTTCAATATATTTATTGTTCCTAGTTTAGCAACAAGATTATGTACTGTTTATGTTCACTTTGAAGAGTATACACCAACTACATTAACATTATCAAGTAGGCTTCAGGAAATGTTACTTGCCTTCAACAACTAACTCCAACTCTTCATGGGCCTCATCTTCATTTGCATTGTTATCTTCATCAAAAACAGAAAAGTCCAGATGAGGTTCTTGGGGATGTTCTTCTTGGTCTTGTCCCATAGAGGCTTCGGCCTTGTTCTCCGGTTGCGGATTATCACCGCTTGTGGACTCAACATTGCTTCAACCCTAGCCGGTCGTGGATTCAACGGTGCTTCATCCCTAGCCGAGAGGGTGGTGATGTACTTTTTCCCAGACCTTGTTGCAATACCAGCAGCGGGAGTTGCCATCACTCTTTTGGTTCCACCAGGGGGCATCTTGGGCGTCTTCGAAGGTCTACCACGTCGGCGGCTGATGTCAGTTTCCTAAAACACAAAGGGGATTAAATTAGTTTTTGGATCATGGATAAAAAAATCTCAAAATACACAATGCACATCCTTATGTAATTACAACCCCAATCAAGTATGAGAGGAGACCTTTTCTAAGCTATTTGAATCACTTTCATCTTCAATCCCATCATCAACTCCAGGAAGATAGGAAGAATCTGACCCCTCACAATAATTCTTGTCATTTGTCGGCTTGTCAGAACTCACATTAGATGCAGCACGGAGATTATTAGCCATGCTGCGGATCCCCATGGACTCGAACACCCTTTTGTTCTCCGTGACTTGCAAGTCCCACAGCTTTTCATAGTTACCTAATTGTAAATCATTCAAGAGTACCACTTAAACCTACACCCAAATCTACTACACCATAAACCTAAAACATAGCGCTGCACATGTATTGCATTCACAAAGAACAAAACCACAAACACTAAAAATAGTAAGGATTTGAACAAAACTTGGGCTCGTCGGGGATACGAGTTTAGCCTTGCCGCACCGTTTAGGCATCCTCGTGCATCAGCTACACCGGTCCTTCCACGAGGATGTAGAGAGGATGTGGGAGGAGGTGGTGGTGGTGGAGTGGAGGTGGGAGGAGGTGCTGGTGGAGTGGATCCAGGAGGCCGGAGGTGAAATGGATGGGGACAGAGGGGATGCGGTGGCGACGGAGGGGATGCGGCAGCGGCGGAGAGGATGCGGGAGGAGGTGGTGGTGGAGTGGATGTGGGAGGAGGTGGTGGTGGAGTGGATCCAGGAGGCCGCAGGCGAAATGGATGGGGATGGAGGGGATGCGGTGGCGATCGGGGGGATGCGGCAGTGGCGGAGAGGATACGGGAGGAGGTGGCGGTGTAGAGGATGCAGGAGGATGTGGGAGGAGGTGGCGGCGATGGCGACGGAGGGGATACGGGGACGGCGACGTAGGGGATGCGGGGACGGCGACAGAGGGGATGCAACGGCGGCGAAGAGGATGTGGGCGAAGTGGATGCGGGGACGGAGGCGGAGTGGACGAGGATGAGACGCAGCCGGTATCTATAGTCCTTTGTGAATTGACTATATTGTCCTCGGTCTTATGCACTAGGAGGTGTTAGGTCTGAGGGTAGTATTGAAATTTCTAAGTCCAAACTTTTGCCCCCGCGGGAAAGGGAATTTGTTCTCCCGCTTCAACTTCATCACCGTCACTGACAGTGGGCCTGACCCCGAGCCCACTTAGTGGGCTCAATGGCTAATAGTGGGCCCATTCACTTTCACCATCGCCTCCGCCGCCCATTCACTTTCACCTACCCCCATTCACTTTCACCTCGATTCACCTACCCTAGATTCACTTTCACCGTCGCCTCCGCCGCCCCCGCCCACCCCCCGCCTCCGCCGCCGCCTCCATGACGAAGCCGTCGAGGAGGCACAAGGTCAAGGACCCATTTACCGGCGAGATGGGCCCCCGCCTCCTTGTTTATGCCTACTGCGGCGACGAAGAAAGCCGAAACCCTAGCCAGGGCTTTGAGGGCGAAGGCACCGGCGGCCGGGAAGAAGGCCCCGCCGACGGCCTACAAAAAGGCCACGCCAGCGGCCAACGAGGAGTCCTTGCCGGCCAACAAGAAGGCCTCGGCGACCGGGAAGAAGGCCCCACCGGCCAGGAAGAAGGCTGCCTCCGTGGAGTCCAAGAAGAAGGCCCCGCCGGCCAGGAAGAAGCCCGCCTCGGTGGAGTCCAAGAAGAAGGCCACAGCGACGTCGTCCAAGAAGAAGGTCACAGTCTCCTCATCGGCGAAGACCGACACCGTCGTCAATCTATGCCATGAGTGCTTCAATGGAGACCATGATCTCTGCAGGAGGCTCACGCGCGGGGAGGCATGTGGTTGTGTCGGCCTCGACATCAGGTCGCCGTCCAGCTCGCCGTCAAGCTCAGTCATGATGTTCACCGACGACAGCTCTGAGGTATGAGATTCAAAACGCATTTGGTAGAGTCATACTTCATTCCTGTAGATTATGGTAGAGTATCTTGTGTATGAATGTTGTACAAATGTAGAAGATTTGCTATAAAATTGAATTTCTGATCACATCAATAAAATGGTTTACCAACCTCAGCCTACTAGGACATTTAGTTTTCACATACTCATTAGGGATGTAATATATAATGAGCAACACAAACAATCAAGGACACTGCATTTGGAGTACCCTATTCTCATTTATATACAATGTCATTTCTGTTTCAATTTAGATTACATGTTTTTCTTGTATCCGAGGCCTATTGCATTACTTGTTTGACCTTTGGAAATGAAACTGAGCCTATCAGTTTCATTTCCATACAATTGTATGGAGGTGTCATTTGTTGGGTTTTGTTTCATTTGCAAAGGTCCGGTTTTCTGGCCAATGAAGATTTGCTTCTTATGTCTTTCATAATAGCCTGTCATGTTTTCAAACTTGCTGCAGTTGGTGGTAAGGCCTAAGATCATTTGACATATACTTAGGTGCCTAATTCATGATGTTTTTGTTAATAAAGTACTAACAATTCAGTTTTGCAGTACCATGTTGAACCAATGATGACCCACTAAAACTGCGCTCATAAGCGCCATGGAAGCTGTCACTAAACCCCTGCAGCAGATCATCACTTCTCTGGCCTCGCAGATTGACAACCTCAGTGCCATTGTGAAGGGAGGCAAGGACAAGAAGACGTTCGACACGCTCCTGGACGAAGTGGAGACCATCAAAGCCAAGTTGTGGTCGTGTGAGAAGGCGTTGGAGAACGCAGGTGTCTACAAGAAGAAGGCAGTATGACTTCTGGAAGCCCAAGTGGGGAAGGCAGCATCTCTCTTCTGGAAGCCCAAGTGATCTAACTATGATGTAGCTATGGCAGCATCTCTCTTTTGATGATGTATTATATTTGAATGAGACTTGAGTAAGTATGGATGTGTCCATGTGGGGATGTAATGTACTTGAATGAGACTTGAGTTACCCTTTAAGTTATTATGGCTCATGTTATTGCTGGTTTGAGTGAAATTCTACCATATGTCAATTTTGATTTAAGTTGTCAAATTTTGAAATTCGAAGCATATAAATAAGAGAAAAGATGTAAATTGTAACATATTTGTTTTAGTTGAACTTGTTAAAATTTTAAATTTAAATTTTAAAATTACAAAACAAATTTGGATGAATAAATGATCAAGATAGAAAATTCTACCGTATGTCAATTTTCATTTAAGTCGTCAAATTTTGAAATTTGGAGAATAAATGATAATAGAAAAGATGTAAAATCTAACATATTTGTTTTAAAACTACAAAACAAATTCGGATGAATAAATTATCAAGATAGAAAATGTATGTCTCAATGAGTTCTACAACTTTGTTCTTTACAATTTTTTGATCTAAAAACATTTACTCTCCCAAAACGCTGTTTAAAGTGGGTACATGTACAATTCATCTCATCTCAAACCACATGAAGAAGCACATATTTTCTTTTTAATCTCTTTGTAAAACTTCTAACTAGTTTTTCTCCCTCATCTGAACTTCAAATTGGATAATTTTTTTCCACTAAATCTATAAAATCATTCTACATCTTGTTCTTGGATTCTTACTGCTATTACTTTCAACAGTGCTCTCGTGTTACGAAATTTTATCAAATTAAAATGTTAATTTAAGTAAATGACACATTTAGGCAAGAATTTCTAACACTAAATGATTTCAAATGAAAAAACTTTGAATACCAAGTTTTCATAACTCATTGAGAGCTAAAATCCATATATAGGATATTTTTTTCATTTGAGAAAGTGATGGCACACATAGTTCACTAAACCTACAATCACTCACATAGTTTAAGAAACTATATGAGTGATTTGTCCAATATGTACCTCATGTCATTAACACTTTCTCAAATGACAAAATGTCCTATATATAGATTTTAGCTCTCAATGAGTTATGAAAACTTGGTATTCAAAGTTTTTTCATTTGAAATCTTTTAGTGTTAGAAATTATTGCCTCAATGTGTCATTTACTTAAATTCACAATTTAATTTGTTCAAAGTTTGTCAAATGGAGTATTGCCAAAAACAAAAAATATATATTTCATAGAGTTACATAAATCTCTAGTTGATTGTTTTTTAATTTGAGATCATCTTCGGGTGAAAAACAGCTTTTACACAAATTAGTCCAGCTAGGCCCCACCTGCCAGCCTCATGACCACGGTGAACTGAGTTCACCCATCTGGAGGCCTGACCTGGTGGACCCAACATGTCAGCCTCCCTACCAACGTTCACCACCACCCAATCCCCCCACGAAATCTCCCAATCCCCCCGCCCCCCAATCCCCCAATCCGCTCCGCCGCTCTGCGCCCCGCCGCTCAACCGCTGCTCCACCGCCGCTCCGCGCTCAACCGCCGCTCCACCGCTGCTCCACCGCCGCTCCGCACTCAACCGCCGCTCCGCCCCTCCGCCGCTCTGCCTCCTACGTCTACCCACACCACCGGCCACCACCCATCGTGCCACCGGTCATCACCCGCCGCACCATGACCCCCTACCTCTCTTGTGCTCGATGATGAAGCAATCCGCGTGCTCGAGCTCAACACCTAGCAACCGAAGGGAGTGCCCATACTGCCATGTTCCTTTGGTTAGGATCCAGAGCAAGCAGCCGGCTACAAAGGGCGAGTGGTACCTCAAGTGCCCATATAACATCAAGGTTATGCTCAATTTTTCACATTTTTATGTTCAGTTTGTGTCAATGCTTGTCTGATGTATGTCATTTCTTTTGATTGCAGGATGATGATACTACCTGCCCCTACATCCGCTCTGAGGTGGAGCTGATGGCTTTGGAAACAAACAGAGTGTGCAGACATGCAAGGCAGTAGGTGTTGCTTGCTGTGCTAAATGCAGGGAGGAGCTGCAATTGGTGAAGCAAAAACTGAGCAGTCTTGTAGCTGTGTTTTGAAAACTGCAGAAACCACCTGTTGAGCAGATCCCTGCAGTGAAGTCTGAAGTCGACAAGAAGATGCAGATTGTTATTGATGCCTCATTTCTAGCTCATGCCTTCGTAGGCTTCATATGTTTTCTGATTGGTGTGTTTGTCACTAGTATATGGAAGTGAACTAGAGAATGTGTGTGTGTGGCTCTATGTCACCTGGTTGTACTTCTGTTTGTGTGGCTCTATGTGACCTGAACATTGAAATGAAATGAGCTCCCAGGTTTGGTTGAAATGAAATCAATAATTGTGCTGGATGTATATACTCGACTTGAGATGGAAATGTATGATATGAATTGAAAGAATGATGAAATCAATGAATGTGCTGGATGTATATAGCAAATGTTTCACAAAATGGTGAACTAGATCACAAAATGGTGAATTGGATCATATAATGTATATTACATCTCCATATCATCCAAAAGACAGTGTAGCTAAACAAATTCCATTACATTGAATGACAACTAACCTAATCAACATCATTACACTCCATGGGATCTCTATCATTGTCACTACAATATTCTAACATAGTATCATCTCCATCATCTTCGTCGCCGCTGTCTTCACCCATGTCTTCTTCCCTTCTATTGATAAGAGCTTGTAAATTACCAGCAACAGTTGCAGTTTCGAAATGTACACGGCGGAAAACTGGTGCAGGCTCATCATCTAAGTCATCAACAGCTTCCACACCACCTTCATTATCAGAAACTGTCTCATCTTGTTGAGCTATGGTCAATTCAGCTTCATTGACATCAAAATAGCTCCTCTGTTACCACTTTTGTGCAACACGCCAATGTTTGCCTAACATTCTGTCCTCCATATAGAAGACCTTTTTTGATTGGGTGGCTAATATAAATGGATCTGACTGGTACCAAAACCTCTCAACATTGATGGACCTAAAGTGGCCATCATCACTAATGGCTCTAGCTTTGCCTTCTTGATCGAACCAATCACATCGAAAAAGTATCACCTTTCTTTGGAATTCCAAATTTGAGTTGTAGTTCAACTCAATTATCGCCGTGAGTGACCATAAAATTCTCGTGTAATTCCCATTGTGTGATCCATCAACCAAAGACACCACTATTTTGTGTCTTCCCGTGCCTCTCACGTTCGATAGTGTTGTACCGAACACCATTGACAATGCATGATGACCATATCATCACTCTTAGGTCAGGACGGCATGATAATGCATATAGCCCATCACTGTTAACCTCTTCACGATTGTCCTTTCACTCCTGCCTCATCTGAAACAGCAAAATATTGTGAAATTATATGTGAAAATAACCTGTAAAGGATGAGATACATTAGAGTTTCTGAAGAAGCATACCCTACTCCTAAACCAAGCAGGAAATTCATTTTCCATCCTTTTTTCAACATCAAGGGCTCCTTCATCTCCCTGCAACTCTTCTTTGAACTTGCTACAACCATAGTATAGAATCTATTGGTCAAAATAACTATAGTACAGATCATATTTAGTACAGTTTTTGAGGAAAGCAACATAAAAGTACTCACCCAAAATATGGCACTACCTCATCACAGTTGTTAAGCACATACCAACAAAGCTTGTCAAATTCATTTGGCTCGGATATGTCTCCGCTGTTGGCTCCACAGAGTTTAACTCCATGATTAAAAATAGGGAGGTCACCCTTTGTTGCTCCCTTCCCTTTGTCATCATCCCGATTGAATCTAGTGACAACATCCATGTACCTTGAACAAAAGGTCAAGGCCTCATTAGCTATATACGCCTCAGCGATGGATCCTTCAGGTTTGGACCTATTCCTCACATACCCCTTAAAAGTGCCCATATGACGTTCGATCGGGTACATCCATCCATATTGCATAGGACCTCTTAAGAGTGCATCATCTGGTAGATGGACAGCCAAGTGGACCATCACATCAAAAAATGCAGGAGGAAATATTTTCTCCAGCTTGCATAGAATCTTTGGAATTTCAGCTTTCAAACATTTGACTACATCAACCTTTAGTTTTCTACTACAAATCTCTCTAAAAAAATTACCCAACTGTGCAACTGCTTCATATATGTCCTTGTGCACTTGTCCCCTAAGACCATTTGCTAAAATTCTTTGAAGCATGACATGACAGATCATGGGTTTTCATGCCTTGCACTTTGGAACCATCTGCACTAATGCACCTTCCCAGGTTGGAAGCATATCCATATGGAAATTTAATGCCTTTTAGAAATTGACAAAATGCTCATGTTTCCAAATGGATTGAATCCATCTGTAGCTAAACCAAGCCTTAGGTTTCTTGCATCCTCAGCAAACCTCGAAAACTCAACATCAAAATCTTTCCAGGCTTCACCATCGGCTGGATGGCTCATTTCATTTTCCACAGCCACCCGCTTATCCTTGTGCCACCTAGTTTCCTCAGATGTTGCTTTGTTTGCAAACATCCTCTTCAGCCTTGGTATAAGAGGAAAATACCTCAAAACCTTCTTTGGAACCCATTTGGTAGCATCTCCATCTAACCACCTAGATTCCTTGCATTTTGGGCAGATGTCATCTTTTTTAAGTCCTCCACGAAATAACACACAATTATTGTCACAAACATCTATTACCTCATATCCAAGGCCCAATTCTTTCAGATACTTCTTTGCTTTGTCATATGAATCTGGAAGACTGTATTAGGGAATGACTTTGACAATAACTTCATTATTGCACTGAATCCTGTGTTGCTGATCCTATAGAATGATTTGATATGTAGCATCCGAACTAGAAAGGAGAACCTAGACTGAGCAGAACCTGGACAAAGAGCATGCTTTGCATCTTCAATAAGTTTCACAAACATAGGTTGTCCTCCATCATGTTCTACAGCTGTGTACAAGTCTGCAATCATCTCTGTCGTACCCAGATCATCTTCATCGTCAGGAAGATTAACATCCAACACATCACCTAGATGCTCAGGTTCATCTGCATCATTTACGTATTCCACAATCTCAACATCAATTGGTTCTCCATGATGTACCCACCGAGTATATGTAGCTGACCATCCATGGAGATAAACACGGTTATGCACGTCTTTCTGACACAATGAAGACCGATTCAAACAATTGCGACAGGGGCAGGGTATAACATCATCGGCATTGAATCTCTCTTGAACATAAGCCATAAATTGATCAACACCGGCGTTGAACTCATCACTGAACCGAGTAGAATGAATCCACCGTCTATCCATCTACCTAATGCTACAAAATTTCCTCTACTTAGCCTTGTACAAATAGCTCAAATGCTTTGAGTAGTAGGCAATGGGAGAGGATAGTACCTTTGCACCCGCAGCTGACAGCCGAAGCAGATAACGCGCAATCACCCGCAGGCACACCGCCTCGTCGCCGGAGTTCCAAGTCAAAGCAACTAGACGATGGAGAGGTCCATCGCCCGTCGGAGATGCGCGCATGAGAGGAATGCTGGACCTCGGACCTAGACGATGGAGAGGTCCGTCGGCCGGAGCTCCAAACCCTAACACGTCGGAGATGGCGGCGGCGGCCGGAGCATAAATGTGGTGGGATTGAGGGGAACGATTGGGTGCCAGGCCATAAAAATAATTTGAATATCTAATAAAAGCAAAATGTTCCCATCCCTAACATGTCCAAACTTGTAACCGGATGGCTAGCCTAGTCGGTGCTCAAGTCTAAGGTGCTGGGTTCGATTCCCAGGCATCGCTCGTTTTTTACACCGCCCATTTTTTTTACACCAAATATACCTGACAGGTGGGACCTCAACGGTGGTACTACTCAGTTTTGCCATCTATGACGAACCACACTACTTTTGTATGACGAATGTTTGCAGTTCGTCACAGAGGAACAGAGGGGTTGACGGCCAAACCAACCATCCATGACGATATGCATAATTTTATCATTAATGACCCTTGTTCAGTGACCAAACTGAAATCATAATCACGAAACCGTCATGGATGAGCGCTTTTTTGGTAGTGTGTACACTTGGATCCCACTGATTTATTTGGAGATATGCTAACATAGAAACAAGCATATGAAATTAGATGTTTAATATAACAGACAAAATTGTATATTCTAAATGAATTTATTAGTTCTCTTAGGGCACGGCAAAGGGTTACATGCTTGCTAACCAAAGCTTGTTGTGTCTCTCATGAACCTTAGGAAATATGTCATACCTCTTATTTCCATCATCTTTGTCTGTATGTTCTGTTCCACTATTTCTCATTAGAATTTTACTTGAGTTTGGGAGCAATACTTTGCTCCTTGATGACAATGGATAATCTGGTCCTTAATATTAACATTTCTCCCTAATATATGCTTTCTTAATTTTCTTCTCTATGGCAGCGCCGAACATCTAACAGAAAGGAAACCAAATGGAAGGATATTTTGGTGTACAACAATGTGGATTACTGCTTTTGCTTGCTGTTGTGGATACAACTTTTGTTAGCTGACGCTCTTGTCATGCAACTTTTGGTCGAAAACACACTTTCGACAACCCAAAAAAAATTTGGGCAACATGGATCAACATAGGTGATACAATGAGAGGGTTATAGGAGATCTACCTTTTGAGAAGAAAGATCATGTTCATTGCCCGAGTTGTATTATATTAGTTTATGCAATAGCAAGGTTGTAAGCAGGGTCCTCTGTTGAAAAATTCTCATAGTTTAAGACACTAAACCCTAAGCTGCTAAATAACCATCCTGGTTGTTCAATACTATTCTCCAATGATACTTGTTTATGTATTTGAGCATTGCCTCCTTGGCAATCAACAATGGCTTTGTGTGACCTGTTGCCTGATCATTCATCTTCAATATATATACTCACTTAAGATAATTTGTAACATATACTACTGCAATAGAATACTTACTTATACTACCCTACTCAACAAAACAACTGACACAGAAAAAGGATGCACAATAGGCTACACACTGGGGATGTACAACAGCCTACACACTGGCCGCAAGCGGCAATGCCGCGAACATTTCTAATCAGACTTTTGCACTAATGTGCATAGATCATTCCCAACCTCAGATCCATCACAATTCCTTGCAAGCTAACAAATGGGTACACTTTGCGTCATCACGCGCTCCTTCCACGTTGACCTATGTGCGCAAGGTCTCAGCGATCGGGTGTTGACTGTTGAGCATCCAGCGATTGGCACCTGTAAACACTCATTAGCTCAGGTGTCGTCCATGAATCGGCCATGTCGTCTCTGGTCAGGTCGTTGGCGTCGCTCTACTGCCAGAAGTTGCGCTCCACCACCCGCATCGGGCCTGTGACAGCGGCGCCACCGCGTTTGTAGGCATTGAACTGACGCGAATTGTCAGCCTCCAGCCAGGCAGCCAGCAGTCCCAAGAACAGCAGCGGACGCCGTTCTTCACCGTTTCTGTATGTGTTGTACAGTTAGTTACTGTCTTACCGATGGGCCGCTCCTAATCCTGCTTTTTCCTTGGCTGTATGCCTGTATGTTATATATCACTCACTATCAGGGCAAGATTGGCCGTTGGCTCTATTCTTGCTGTCGCGGCACCATTCCTGCATTCCAGATGGGCGTCGTTCCTGTGGATTCAGAGTAAGCAAACGAGCTTTGCTTCTGAAAGGGAAACTCTACTGTAGGATATGTTGTCGCGTCCTGAGTCCTGACTGCCTGGCACGATCGTTCATCACCGATGCAAGATTTAAATGTCCTCAGAGAGGAGGCTGCCGCAGGGGGCATGGCGTCGCTGACTCCCGCACCCATGGGACTCGTGGCCGGCGTGTCGGCGGAGGGCGCGGACACCGGCGCCGTTGCGGGAGGCGAGGGCGGGAGGCCAGGAGCGCCCTTGTCAGCGGCGGCGGGAGAGGGGCGCCCTGGTCAGCGGCGCCGGCGCGCTTGGGTGACTTCCTTCCTGGGTCAGCAAGCTGCGGGCGGCGACGCTGTGCGGTAATGGCAGCTGAAAGGCGGGGCGCCGCTGCTGCTGGAATCTTCAGGGAGGTGTGGGGACGACGTATTTATAGGCATCGAGGTTGTGCCCGCTGTGCGGTTGCGTACGCCGAATGTTTTAGTACCTATACGGGTACGTACCCATAGGGTCCAACGGTTCTGATGTGTTTGCCAGATCCATAGATGCTCGACGTGTGCCCAACACTTAAGTTATCGGTGTGCCATTATCTTCAAAACTGATGCTTACGTGGAGGGGTGGCGTCAATGTTTGGCGGGCTTCGGGTGCATCAAGGTGTCTGATTCAATCGCAGGTTGAGGCTATGGCCTCCAATAGTTCTCACGTCTCGATTGATCGAAGCAGTCGTGATGAAGCACCAGCTAGTAAGATCCCAGGCAGTCAGTTCATTGGTGGAGAAAAGAGATCCCGACCTGGTAAGTTTGTTTTTGCGCGCAGATTTATTCCGATCACTCTGATTCTTGAGTCCGATTCACTCCAACTATCTTCTCATGGAGGCACAAGTGCAGATGCAGTAGCTTCCAAGGATGGTTCTAATGGGACAGCTACTGGGATTGTTGAAGGCAAGACAACCTAGCCGGGTGAGTCTCTTGTTCCTGTTGTTTTCCCATTGAAACTACAACATATGATTCTAATGAAGCAGCTTGTTTTTCAATTAGATTTCTCTGGCAATCAGTTTTCATTTCGACCAACGATGGATATGAGGTAATCGTTTCTATTATAATCCTTTATGCTGCAATGCAATCCTCATTTTTACAGAGCCACCTCTACAATGCTTCAGCACATTCATCTAAATTTTGTAGGACAACAGAGTCCAACTGTACTTTATCTTTGATGCACTCAACTGATGGGATCTGCACCAAAGACGTCAGCGCACAGCATACAAATGAACATCAGACCCAATTAGTTAATAGTCCACCAGGATTTTCGTTGATTGGAGATTTTCGTCGTTCCGAGACTCAATCCAGTCAGCCATGTACATTTCATCAGGCTTCAATCAGGTCAATGCTATTTCTCATATCTAAAAATAGCAATGATTCATGGTAACATTTACATTCGTTCACACTTATTGGTTATAGAGTTACTGATTTCTAATAGCTTACAGAATAATCCAATTGTTGTGCTCATTACTTTGAACTAGTATATGCACTCATCAATTTTATTTGGACATACATAACTGAACCTATTTTACACAAAATAGTGATGCAGTGCGCCATGCTCGCCAATCATCGTTGTCTGAACAATATCCTAAAGAGGTACTCATATCTGTTGGTCAAACATCCCATTACCGTTATAACATTCCATTTCAACTGATTGATTCTAAGACTACCCTTCTGAGCAATTTTTATCCATTCAGCAAGAGAGGGAAGCATGGGCCTGATTCCAGGTTGGCTCCTTTGGAAGAAAGCCCGGTGACCAATGCGTTAAGAACATCTATCACTCGTCCTGGCGAACATTTTCATGCCATATTTTGGGATGGAGTTCAACTCCCTCAATGATGCAAAAGAGTTTTACAACCTATACTCCTGGGAGATTGGCTTCGGTATCAGAAAAGGAAGAAGTCATACAAATGATAACAAATACACCACTAGGCTGGACCTTGTATGCTCTTGCGAGGTAAATCAAAAACCATACTTATTACAAGTCTCACTGTCCTTTTCAGTAATTTAATCCACCTTTATTTACTTCAAATACGGGGCATAATCCCAGACAAGGTCGCCGTCAGTTTCAGGTCTGGCTGCAAGGCAATGGTTAGGCTTCACCGCACTAGTGAGCATGGCTGGATTATCACTCGGTTAGTGAGAGATCATAATTATCCCTTTTCCTCGATATACGGTGAGAACAAACAGTGGCCCTCTCATAATGAGATTAATCCAATGACCAAGGACATGGTTCAAAAGCTACGTGAAAATAACATACCCATAGGCTGCGCTTGCAGCATCCTGGGTGTTCACGGTTCTCAACCAATAAATCCTATTAGGAAGGAAGCTGTTAGATCTCTGTGTGCTAGTCTTGCACAAGAAAACATTAAGGATGATTTAATCAAGACAGTGAATTTGTTACAAGAGATGAAGACCTCTGATCCTGGTATAGAGGTCAGGTTCGATGTTGATGACGATGGGAAAATTAAATCCATGCTTTGGTGTATTGGAAAGAACAGGACTGACTATGCACAATTTGGAGATGTGGTAACCTTTGACACCACTTATTGCACATATCTCTATAACCTTCCCTTCTGTCTATTTGTGGGGGTGAATAACCACTTTCAGTCTATAGTCTACGGCAGTGGCGAAGCTAGAGGAAATCTGAGGGTGGTGCACTTGCCTTATGGGTGCATAGATATGGTTCATGGGGGGTGCATATAGGGTGAAATTTTAACTAATTATACTGTTTTTTAGTTTTTTGGGTGGTGCATGTGCACCCACAACTTACAATATATCTTCGCCCCTGGTCTACGGAGGTGTCCTTCTTACAAATGAAACGATACAAGATTTTGAGTGGGCTTTCAACAACTTCATTCAAATAATGGCTGGCAAGCAACTAGTTACTATTCTGACAGGTAAATCTAATTTTATCCAAGGTGTTTCTTTACATACTACATTTACTTGTAATTTTAAATTGCTTAAAATGCACCCATATAAATCGTCTTCCTTCTAAAATTTGATAGACCAATGTGCTGCCATGGCTGCTGCCATCAAGTCCACTATGAAGGGTACTGCTCATCGTTGGTGTCGATGGCATGTACTGAGGAAGACTAAGCAGAAAATTGGACCCAAGTATAGTAAGCACAACACTTTCAAGAAAGAATTCAATAAGCTTGTCACTGAAGAAACTAATATCTCCAAGTTTGAAAGGAAGTGGAGGCAGATAATCCGAACGTACAACCTGGAAAATAACAAGTTCTTGTTGAGAATTTACAAACATAGGGCAATGTGGGCAAACCCTTACTTCATGAAAATCTCCTGTGCTGGTATGACAACCACTCAGAGGAGTGAGAGCGCTAATCACATGCTAAAGCGATTTATCCAGAGGTCCTATGCACATGTTTGTTCGCAAGTTTAATGAATTTCAAAGTGACAGGAATGATGAAGAAGACAAGGAAGTTCATCTAGGTGTGCTCGACCTTCCCCCTTTTGAAATCATCAACCAAACAGGCCTTTTATGTTCCAACCCCCAATAACTGATATAACCAAACCCTACTATTATATACGTTTCTCACAGAAGCGAAGGAAAGTAGGGTAGGTGTTCCAATAGAGAGGCATGCTGAACAACTATACACAAGAAGAATGTATGACAAGTTCTACAACGAACTATATGAATCCGGTGGTTTTGTTATCAAGAATAGAGATGATGTTCATGGAACCTATGTAGTTGCACACGTTTGTGATGAAGGCAAACCTGACCACTTGTCCTTTACGGTGAGGTATGATGGTAGTGACAAGGTATCATGTGATTGTGGCTACGTATGCACACACATCAACTGTTACGCCTGTTGTCAATTGCAACTTACCTATTCTTTGTCCTGACTGCTCCACAAAGAAGGGCAGTCTTCATTCATGGAAGGATGAACAGAAAAGGAAGAAGAAGGAATCAACTGATGAAGAGAACCCAAGGGGTGGCAAGACACGACTCGTCTCAGATGTCCTGTGATGTATTCACAGCTGCTGATCAAACTCTGAAAACCTTGGCTCTCTGTCGTCTTATCTTACTATATTAGATTACTGATGTTATCACTACCATTCTAATCCCTTGTGTACTATATAATAATTTTCATGTACTTTGCCACTTGATAATTATTAGCCCATTCCCGCCGAGACAAAATCCATTATTTTTTACCTTGTCAATACCAGGAGCTCACTTTGTAGTCTGGAACTGGTTCCATGCCGCCATAATTCTTCAGATCAATGCCCAACTAGAGATGACCAACCGATGTGTTAATATGCTTTCAACCACTCCCAATTCACATGATGCTACAACAAACACTCTTGTTCACTCTTTATATGAGTGCTTCACATACTCTTTTTTTTTTAGGAAAACAGGAAGGGAGTGTCCCCCTTACTGTTCACCGTGTTGCACTCCAATCTGTGCCAAAGGTATTGATGCTACTGTTGGCAGTAGCAGTTAATTTTAATTTTCAGATCAATGTCCAACTAGAGATGGCAAACTGGTGTGGTAATATGTTGTCAACCACTCCCAGTTCACATGATGCTATGACAAATACTCTTGTTCACTCTTTATATGAGTGCTTCACATACTCTTTTTTAGGAAAACAGAAGGGGTGTCCCCCTTCTTGTGCTTTTATTAAATTGAAAACAACAGTGTCTTACAAATACTCTAGTATTACATAATACAACAGTTGAATAGCCAAACATGAAAGTCTATTAATCTCAACTATCTAGTACCATCCTGAGTCAATCTACGATGCATGTCAAGGTTTAGCATATGCTACTGCATCTCACAAAAATAGACAACTAAGACTCCTTGGATGGCGTCACATTCAGATCCCTTCCTGGTCATAGTCCGTCTCCAGAAATCTTGTTGCTTGCGTGCTCTGGGTGGTGTAGAGGTGGGTTTCAGGTGCAGCGCCAAAATACACCTTGTATTGTGCACCCAATTAACCAAGTAACAATGACGATGTCCTCAACCCTCAATTTCTTCTCTTTTAGTTCAATTTTTGTTTGTGTTCCCACCTGTCAAGCAACATCAGACATGAATGAATTACAGTTATCCATCATGCTTACAACATTTAATCGATGACAAGAATGTTGAAGAAATAACACAAAATCGATGACAAGAATGTTGAACAAATAACTCCTTTTGTATCTGTAATGTCAGTCTTGTATATATTTCACAAATCAATGTCACATGCCAGACTTCAAAACCATTCAACATGGCATATGTTTAACTCAAACCGATTATAACTAAAACCTGGATACATCGAGGTACACAATCTCGAACCGAGACTGTACCTGAACTAAGACAAGCTCCTATAACAGCTAGCTCATGAGCAACTAAATTACAAGAACATGGAGTATGTAAAACTATCCTGCAAACAAAATTACAATAAAGCAAGTCCTTTGACTCCCAGATACGGCGGCTCGCAGAACTATGATCAGCCTCTAGCGTGGTTATCGCCTGCACCAACAATGTGGCACCCATTTCTTGGACAAAGGTCTGAATCCCCAACTCTGCTGCTTGCTGTACGATCATGGCTCAGGCACAAAAGTGACACTCAACACATCCGTGTGTTTGGCCTACATGATAGTAGGTGCAGAACAAATGAACAGAACAACTCATGTCTTCTTGCAGAAATTCTAGGACACTTCAGAATACTCTCTTTGTGCGGCGATGCAGTACCTCATCTATGCAAGAACTCTGAACATTAGTTTCACCTTTGCAGCTTTCTTTGTATTTGAAGGCTCATTGATCAACCTTGCAGGGCTAAATGAAACCCTTGCAGCTGCCTGAAACATGCCGATTGCTTCAAGAAATATGCAGTTTCCATCCTTAGTGTAATCTGGTCACCACACTCTCCATTGTCACCTATAGCACTATATAGCAGCTCAAATCCTCCAGTACTGATCCTTCCTCCAACCAGGTCTGCATACATGGCACAAATCATCCTGAGTGACAACAACAAACATTAAAGTTCCCATCCTACATAACAGTTTGGGTTATCTGTGAAAACACCTCAAATATCCCATTTGAATCACCTTAAGAAATTATACATTGTATCAACATGGATAATGCATCCCAATACATCTTTGCCAATATCGTACCACAGTCTATGCTATCAACATTTTTTTAACAATCTGATTTTCCGGCAGATCATATGAAATATGCTAGGAAAAATGGAAAAGAATAGAGTGATCCCTCTAATATACTATCCAAAGTTTGCGAAGCTGACAGCACCATCATCACTAGTTAGGATACAGTATCAACAAGCATATAAACAAATGTTGTAAGTAGTCATTTTTAGCACTGAAAGTAAACTGTTTCAAACCTTGGCAATCAGGATGGTTCGGAGTAAATCCATCATTCAGTTGGCCTCTTCTGATATACCTGAAATGCAACAACCAGAGAAGACAATCTGCTGTAAATGAATTAAAGGAACTGATGGATTTAGGACTTAGCATCAATCGATTATGGCCTACCCCCAAAAGACATCATCAACTAACATCAATAGCACTACTGTTAGCACCTGTCAAACTGACCTAATGCATCCTTTGTACGAACAACGATCTCTTCCCCAAAGCCAATAGCAATAGATAAGCAATCAACGAAACAAAAATTAGCAGCCATATTCAGTTAACATAACTGAGAAGTATAGCTGAATATATGGACCTCAAAATCACAAACTAATGACGGCAGGTCTGAATGTATAATCTCAAAGTCCACCAACTAATGGAAAAGGAATTGATGTCCCTGTCAAGTGTATCAAAGAGAAAGATTGTCTGGCTCACCATGTTGCCAACGCGAGCCACATTGGACTTCACCTTGGCTTTGCTGTACCTATGCTCCAGGCCAAGTTGGGCCTTTTCCATGTCAAAAACTCAGAATCATACATACAGGAAACAAAATTACACAACAAGCATGCGGTTGTACAAAAAAAAAGGCCTATGATATATGCTATACGAAATCATAGCAGACAAAGATTGACAATCATATTCAAGCATCTTTGAGGCACATGTCAAACCTATGCAGGATGTGGGCCTCTGAAAAAGGATGAGCAAAAAGGCGATACCTTGAGCTCGTTGATGAAACAGTGCAGTTGGAGGCGGATTTTAAGTCAAATCAATCCCAATGATGTATAATCCAACTGATCCATTTTTGCATAGTAAGATTAATTGAACAGACAATATATAATATAAGTAGTGGACCACCTAATTCTTGATTGTCATTACATAAGCAGTGTTGTTGTCATACTGTCGCTAGCAGTACATCTACATTTTCAGAATACCAATTTGGCCAACGTACTAATTTGCAGTCAACGTCCCAGTGTCTAACTATGCCTAGGAGGACACACCACGGCTAAAGATCAGTATACCTGACACACCTGTCGATACTTGCTTCTATTCCCTTCTTAAGTAAACAAATCAAGATAAATGAGCTCCACCTATTTTATCTCTCGTTTCATCCCTGTCTAGTCGATATTACTACAATTAGATTCCCGTTACAAAATATATATTCTGTTAAGGAACATTTACCTCATCTGTAGTGCCCTTTCCACGCCAGCGCCATCAGGTCCACTTTCTCCTCCCCGCATCAGAGGAACTTCCCACCAAGGGTCTCATCCATGGCTGCCACAAAGCCGTCGATGGCAGCCAGTCCAGGCTTCGGCGACGGTGATCGGGTCGGGGCACCACGACAACGCGGGTGAGGAGGGGGAAGAGGAGGATGTTGGCGAAGAGGAGCGCCTGCGCGGCGGCGGCGCGCGAGGAGGCCCCGAGAGAAGCGCGATAGGGCAGTTGGCTCCTCGGCCTTGTGCACGGAGGTGGACGGGGACGAGGACTGGAGCACGAGGAAGGAGGAGTGGCCGCGGAGGCAGAGGCGGCGGACCATGCAGAGCAGCGGCAGCGTGGCAGCCGAGCGGGGCAGCAGGTGCTTCCTTCGGGTCGAAGCTAATCGAAGACGGCGTTCAGAGCATCCGATGCGTGAGGATCCAAAATAGCCGTTGCGTCGTATCCCTTGTGTGCTAGCCGTTACGTCTTACGTGGTAGCCGTTGCGGCTAGCCGTCGGACAACTAGCCGTTGCGTGCTAGCCGTTGGCTCACTCGCAAGTAGCCGTTGCACGCGATGTCCCTTGTCTGATCCCTCGCTCGGTACCGGTGGCCCGTCGTCGCACTGCACACAAAGGCATCAGGTCCAACGGCTAATAGCCGTTGTCGCAATGGCACAGCAGAGATGCAGCCTACCTCTCCTCAGAACGTGAGCCGTGGCTGAGGTCAGCTAGCCGTTGAGTTACGTGCTAGATTATCTTTTTGAGCCTTGGTCATGTATAGTTAAAGAAGCCTTGTTGTTGGCGGGCTTTGGATGCTAGCCCGTTGCAATTGTTAAAATTCACTCTTCTAAAAAACATTCTATTCAGATTCTCTTTAGAAAAAAAAAAATGTTATGCTGAAATATAACCACTTATCAATAATTAGTAAATCCATTTTTTGGCTATTGATCTCTATGGATATTTATCTTTTACTAAAGCTGAATGTATCTGTATCCTATATTATTACAAAAGTTTTAATTAATTATACTAACTATAGAAATAAATATTATTTTAAAATGTTTAGCACCGCTAAAGTAGTGACTACTGCAGCCTGCTACTGCTAGATAATTTAATTAGTTTTAATCAGAGTTAAATTCATACGTTGTAGCCGAGCAATTTAGCAAGAGAGGTGGGCAGGATAATTTGAAACTTCTGCTAGTTTTTTCAGGTTGAAATAATTGATTAGCGCTTGGAGTCAGCCATTAAACAGTGTTTTTCTCTTACAACAAATAAGTATTAACTAGAATCAGTCAACTAGAAATGATTCAGCGAACAGGGTGACAAAGAATAGAGATGCGTACATGTGCATTCTGATACATGACAACTATAGTCTACAAGGTTCTTTTAGTGTTTATACGAATACGATGAGAGATGATAAAACTGAGATTTTGCTCACTAAATTTTTTTTCATCTAGACATATAAATATCAGCACGTATATATTGCTGGGTTCTATTCATGAGTTTTAAAAAAGTTCTATTCCTGATTTTGTTTTATGGTTTATCTTTAATATTATAAGGTATATAACGCAGGGTGACCGGTGGCGAGGCCGCAAGGGTGGCACGCCCTAAGGGAGTGGCGCTAGGGCAGGCGCAGGTGGTAGCGGCACGTGCGTGCATGGTAGCGAGAGAGAGAGAGAGAGAGAGAGAGAGAGAGACGAAGCGGTGTGAGCTGGGGTAAAAGGGTTTGACTCTAATTCCTTTGTTGATTGCAACGAGTACTCGTATTTATAATCCCGACAAGACGTAACCTCTAAGCAATCGGAGATCCTACGGGTCCTCTGTTTCCTAATTTATTTATTTCTAATTTTTCTAATCTGTCTTGATGACACGGCCATCTCCGTAGACGGCGATGGCGGCGGTGGGGCTACGCCCCCGACCTCCTCTCGCGTGCGCCCGCTAGGGTTTGCCGCGGCCCATGGCGACGGCATTGACGTTGCTACCTTGTTGGGCCTCCAGTTCGCCCAAATTCCTTGCACGATGTATAGTCTGCGTTGTAAGCGGGACAAGACTCCCCCCTTCTCCAGTTGGCACGTCCTCGTGCCGAAATTGTAGCTAGTTGTGGACGGTGCCAGGTAGAAGAGTCCTAGCAAGGTGGCCTCCAGTGGTAGTTCATGCGACTGTTGATGGAGTTGGCGAGGACGATGTTGCACACGAAGTAGTATCGGAGGTTGCCGATGTAGCCGAAAATGAAGGAATTTGTGGTTCCAATTCCTCCTATGGTGGTGTCGATATATATATAGAGAGAGAGAGAGAGCCAAAGCGGTGGGAGCTGGGGTAAAAGGATTCGAGCCTAATTCTTTTGTTGATTGCAACGAGTACAGGCGGCTCGTATTTATAGTCCCAGCAAGACTTAACCTCTAAGCAACCAGAGATCCTACAAATCCTTTGTTTCCTAATCTATAACTCTTATATAAACAAACCCCACTAGCTATTTATCTAGACATGCAAAGCGCCCACCTCAGCATCCATTATCAAACCCACTATATCTATTTCTTTTAATGTAATGTGTCCACATCAACAATCCACTATCATTTGCGCCTAGCAATTTATCTTAACATGCAAGGTGCATTTTATTTTTTATTCCTCTCCATACCCGCTGCAACGCGCGGGGAATCCTCCTAGTTTATTTATTTCTAACTTCCTCATATGTCTCAATGACGTGGCCATCTACGGGGGCGGCGGCGGTGGGGCCTTCCTCTCGTATGCGCCCACTAGGGTTGGCCCATGGCGGCGATGTTTGACATTGCTTCCTTGTTAGGCCCTACGGTTGGCCCAATTTTCTTACCACGATGTATAGTCCAGTTATGCGCGTGACAAATATGTAAAAAAATAAACTAGGTGTGTGTGCCGAGGAGTTCCTGGATATAGATTGTGGAATGGACGGCTGGAATGAGTAAATGTATATTTATGTATTTCCAGAAGGAAAACGGAGCATGTGACAAAGCTTGGCGTCATAATAATTTTATCAAGCTAATAGCAAGGGGAGGCATACAACACACACATCTAGAGCTCACAGATGTTGTGCGGTGCGGCGCGCTGCGCCTGCGTGTGTACGTTCCTATGAGGAGGCGGCGCGGCGACGAATTGAGGATGTCTAATGACGATGATGGGCTTGACGTTACGTTTTTCAGCCCTTTTAACCAAAGATGATTTGTAGCGACCACCCGTCGAGCCTTTTTATCTCTGATGTACTGAACGAATGGTTGAGAGATATGGGCGACCTGGCCCTATCCCAGCGGGAACTGTCTGCAGTTTTCTTCAAGTAGAGATTAGTAAAACCAGTTGGCTACTGATCTATTAGAAACATAGACAATCTCTGTTTTAACATTAAAAATCTATTAACAACTAGAGATGATCTAAGTTGCAAGGGAGTTAACGAGCATAATTCTAGTTGATGGGCTTGACGTTACGCTTTTCAGCCCTTTTACCCAAAGATGATTTGTAGCGACCACCTCTCGAGTCTTTTTATCTCTGATGTTCTCCTTATCTATGGTGTACGTGAACGGCAATATTTGTTTAAGCACGTGAATGAATGGTTGAGAAATATGGGCGACCTGGCCCTATCCCTGCTTGGGAACTGTGTGCAGTTTTCGTCAAGTAGAGATTAGTAAAACTAGTTGGCTTTTTTTAGATAATGGATACCCGGCTTCATCTATCAAAAGATAGAATCAGGCCAATTATTACAAAGTCTTGCCTGTAAGAAAAAAAATGCACTGCCAATAACTCCGGCTTACAGCTTGACAAAAGGCAAAACAAAACAAAGTAAGGCTTAATCTAAACATGACCAATTTATCTTGACGACAACCAACCATTGGAACTAAAGAACTGAAGCGCAAACGTCTCTAGGAACTGTCCGATTTGGATCAGTTGATCCCGCTGGTCATCATGCCGCTGCAGAATTGCCCACCGACGTAGCCAGTGTGTTCCCCTCGAAGAGCACCTGCAAAAAAGTTTTTGGTCTACATTTATAGAAAACCACTTCGTTTCTTGTCAACCATATTGCCCAATAAAGTGCGGATGCTGTTGTTAATAACAATGTATTATATTTTTTGTTTGCTAATTTCAACCATCTTACAAAAAGATCATTCATACTCGATGGGGGTGGTAAACCAAAAAGTAAATGAACATCACGCCATAAGAATTTGGCATAAACACAATCGAAGAAGAGATGTTGTATTGATTTCGGACAATGGCAAAAACTACAATGTTTATCACCATTCCAATTGCGCCTAACTAAATTATCCTTAGTTAGTGTTACACCTCTCTTCAAGTACCACAAAAATATTTTTATTTTTATAGGTACTTTAATTTGCCAAATATCTTGTGACACTCTAACCCCATTGTTAATTAACGCAGCATACATGGATTTGACTGTAAAGTTTCCAGATGCATTTAAGCTCCACATACAGACATCTTTTTGTTCCACTAAGTTAATATTCCGTAAGGAGGCAACAATTCTATGCCAAGCCATTAAGTTTGTCCCGACTAAATTTCGTCTGAACGAAATATTCAGTGGGGATGAACTAAGAACTTTTGCAAAATAAAACCAGTTGGCTATTGATCTATTAGAAACATAAACAATCTCTGTTTTAACATAAAAATCTATTAATAACTAGAGAATTGCTGCGGAAACTTCTAAGTATGATTTCTTAATTGAGCGAATGGTTGAATAATCATGTGTGTCACTGAATCATGCTTGCTTGTGGTATAGAAGTAGAGCCACATTCCAGTCCCTGGAAAGATGATTCTAAGATACTTTTTTATTTAACCGAGGAAACCCTGCTTTTATAAAGAGTTCTAACAAAGATATTCAGACAGGTTTAATAAATATCCTACTATTCATCCTGGCTAATCAATTTAAAGAAACAAAGATAACGTAATACTGAAACAGTAATCACGTTTTAGAAAACTTAGCTCATAATACGCTAGAGTGGCTTCGAAGATCCATGAGTACGAGAGCAGGGGAACCTGCTTCGTTGGCATGTATGAAGATGGAGCCAGCACGTGCTTTGTAGCTTCCAACCGGAGCAGGTGCCCAGCCGTGGGTAGACTGGGTACTAGTTGTACACGACGCCGACCTACGGCAACAGTGGATAGGGGTAGTGGTTGTACGCTGCCACGTCCTCGCCACTGACGACAGGCTGGTCCTTGACATATTGGATTAACTCTAGCATAGCAACAAAGAGAAGCACACTGCAGCGTGAAGGGAGTATAGTTAGCGGATGGAGTTTTTTATATGAACTGTAGGCGAAGACGCGAAGTGATCTAAACGGTGATGCTGGTGGTGGCAAAAAATAAAAAGGTCTCTTTTTTTTGTTCAAAGATCAAAAAGGTCTTTCTGAATTACTCATGTCCGTCTGGTGCCTTCACTAAATACGCAGTTGAAACAGTTGAACAATTCGTGGTGAACTGAAGAGACAGCTATGACGGAGAGAAGCTTCCTCAGCTAACATGGCTTCATAGATTTTGCAGGAAAATCAGCTAGTAAGGGTCTTCTATTTAATTATAAAAGATATATTTGTGACATTAGAAAGGTGCATACATGATCTAAGTTGCAAGGAAGTTAACGAGCATAATTCTAGTCATGGATTGAAGCATAGAAAATAGAAGACAAGTTGCTACAGTAGCATTGCCCTAGTGGCACAAGAGTCATTATGGCTAGTCAACATAGCATTTGTTGTTATAGCCGTCCCACTTAGTGCAGTGCAGAATGTGTCGATCATCGCTGTTGAGAGCGAGGATCACCAACATGAATAGTCAAGGAGTAGTCATCACGTAGAAGTAGAGGAAGCCATGGAATCAAGCAGTCGCACCTAAGAATGAACCTAAGAATGACTTTGGTTTCGGAGGCTTGTTCTTCATGTTCCTATGCGCGAAGAAACCAAAACAAGGATTCTAAGATTGCAGCTGATGTCATGGAATGATGTGCGCAAGAGAGCATACAGGTCGTCATGACTGCCTCTTATTTCGATTTCTAGTGAATTAGGCATCGGATAAAGGAGATCAGAATTAAGAGAAACACTTGTATTGACGGTACAAACAAAAACTTACGTAATCATGACGAGAAACTCCTCTTATAACCCCTATCATCAGGCCTTCACGAGCAGAAACACCTCCCGTAACTCCTGTCATCAAATGCCCCAAGTGGCAAAACCAACAATCACGCACATACCTGACATCACAGAACATGACACGAAATAGCTCTGCGGCGGCAGCGCATGCGTGTGGCGCGACCTTTTTCTCTCTTAACTTATCAATCAAATGAATGCACATAGGTCCTATCCGTATATAAATTAAGGTAAAGACCGTACATTAAGTTAATGTATAGTCAAAATGTTATAAGGAACTAAAAAAATGTACATAAATGAATACACATAAGTACCATCCCTATATAAGTTAATGTATAGTCAAAATTTCATAAGGAACTAATAAAATATTGTACATAACATTTAGGGTCTATTTGGCATAGCTCAGCTTCACCAATAAAACTATTTTTTTTTTTTTTGCAAAATAGCTTCATGATCAACTCTCTAAAACATGAGCTGATTTAGAAAAATTATTTGGCAAAACAGCTTCACATAATATATGTTGACGGTCGATAAGTGTCAATTTTTACCGTCAACTAAGCATGAAAAAGGACCTAATCATAAATAACATCTAGCTATAGGGGTTACACTGACAGAATTCCATGAGTTTTGGTGAATATCTATTTCTGCAGGGGTTATCAGAAAAGAGCCAATAAGGGCCCACATGTCATGTTTACATAGAGACAAAGGAGAAAGGCCCACATGTCATGTTTACATAGAGACAAAGCAAGAGGGCTCACCTGTCATAGAGGCTGGGTGGCCGCCCACCTTTCTTGGGCGCCCCCCTCTTGCTAGCCAATGGGTGTCTGTCTCCTGGATTGATGACATGGCACTTCACGCGGATTGATGACATGGCACATCACACGGATCGATGACGTGGCACTTCACGTGGATTGATGGTATAACAGAACGGAGTACACCATTGCGAAGATCTCGTCGAGCTAATCGAAATGCATATATTATTTGCTATATTTGGAGTTCGGAATCAAGAGATATCAATAAAAGAAATACTCCACATAAAAGAGTCATGGGATTAATTGGGCCCAAATCGATTGTGGTCCATTAAGGCCTATGTGCATTTTAATTAGATATGGTGGAAAGTTTAGTACCACATCGCTTGCTAAAGCAGGAGGGCCAGGCCAGGCGCCCTATATAAGAAGACCAGGACCCCCCCTAGGTATCATCATCTATATGGAGTTGTAGAGGCGTCCCTCATATGGATAACCTCTCTTCTCTAGAGAATTAGAGCTAGACATTCCAATGTAGTAAATTAGATCTAGATGAGAGTTAGGGAGAGCGGAGCTGCGCTCCGGTTCTGGAGAAGTCTTCAGAGATTTGGTATGTCTTTGTATCTACTCTTTGTAAGACTTATGCTTTAATATATTTATCTTCTCTATTTACTTTTATGCCTATTTTGTGATGGTTAGTATAGTAGTTATGCTTTAGTATGGGATCTTCGCTCGCATCGAGTGCTCTAGTTTTCATGAGATTAGAGTAGTAATTGATAGTGTAGACATGGCGTCTAGACTAGAGGTTACCTGAGATTGCACCCAATCCTATGGATTGTTGTGGTAGCCCCAGAATCGTGACAGTCCTGACGGCCGTCGTATTCCACCTCGTTCGGGTTGGTGTTTGTAGGACCGTAGTCGGACCTTCCTAGCCCCCTTCTCATCCATTTCCGTGGCTAGTGCTCCGATGTCCCGAAGTGCTATTGTATGATTGCTATATCTATCCATCCCCTGTTATCATAGAACCAAAGTAATAGAGAAGTATATAGGAATCTTGATCTCTCCCGTTGTCCTCTCACTCTAGCTAGCTACTCATTTATCATAGAATTCTCATGTGTGCTTTATTATTTATATTACCTTATATATATATATCATTTACTCCTGCTTTAGTCTAGTTGGTTTACTAAGTTAGTAGATACATGATGGTGAGTTATCAGATTCTTTAACCCTTGCTTCCCTGTGGTACAATATAAATAACGATACCTGGTTTACTCCCGATAAAATGCTACAATGGTATGTTCTGTGCGCTTGCGGAATCCTTCATATTTTAGTTGCACTTAATTTATACCAACAAGCATTTTTGGCGCCGTTGCCGGGGAAGCAATCGGTGTTAAGATTTTGATAATGATCTTGATATCTGCTAATTTAGTGTATCACTAGCTTTAGTAGGATTACCCCTTGTTCTGTTAAGTGTGGAATAGATAGGACAAAAGATGTCGTTTCGACCTTCCGACAAGCTTCCACATGACAATGAAGAGCCTAGGGTCCCCTAACATTCAACATTCATCAACATTGGAACCCTACCACCTCACAGAATGTAGAAAAGGTCGTCATCATAGGAATTCAAATCACATCTCAAGTGATGAACATAGATGCTGCACCACTCACAAATTTCATCATGTGGGTCATGGTAAGTATGATCAAGATGGTGAGATAGTCTAGCTCATGGACTTTAAAATTATGAGTAGTTGTCTTTTAAATTCTTGCATCGCACTTGCATGTTTACTCTTAACAATTCATACATCCACTCCACTTTTTTTGTTTGCTCATCCATTGCATGTTTAGTTTCTTGCATTCATCCATACATTTTGCATCGAAAAAAAAATCCTCACCATGATCATGCTCTTTCATCTTCTCTTGAGTAAATATCTACAGTGCTTTTCATGCTACCTCTGTTTGCTATAGTATACTTTGGTTTGGAAGTGCTGGAATTGAGTACTTCTATGGACTTTTAATGTAAGCGTGGTGCTTAGGTTAAGTAGTCCTCCTTAATCCAATTAGACATGGAGTCTAGTTTGGTTATTGAACTAAAATTGTGCTTTAGTAGATATTGGTTATTTTTGCTAGACTAACCCTTGCAGAGAACTCTCAAATCCAATTTGGCTAAGTCAAGGGATGAACACTCATTGGAGATGAAGCAAGGCATATAATGAACTCCAACAAAAGACACAGCGCATTCATCATCCAAGGAAGAATTGTTAGTAACAAATATCATTCACATTGTCTTTTGTTGCAACTTACCTTTGCCTTGAACCATGTTAAAGTGCCATAGAAAAGAGCCGTTAGAAAACATGATAAATAAAGTCTATGTTAAAGTAACTCGAAATCCATCTTTTCATTAGCATAGATGATGATCATTTAGATAGTGGATAATAGCTCATAGTTTGAAATTGTTGCAATCCTTCGGGTATGTGTCCACTAACATTTTGCAGGAAAGAATTTATGATGTGCCTGTTAGTGGATTGGCATCACCTGTGAAATTGCCACTTCAGTGATGGAACAAAGAAGAAGACAAGAGTGCCACAAGAAGGATCAACATCTTGAACTCACTCAAAGAAGTGGATCAAGGTGACAAGCTATGAGCAACCTTGAAGACATCATAGCATTGAGCCCAAAACTCGAGTTTGGATGCCAATGAGGAGCAGGGTGCAAGTCATCAAATTTTAGCCAATTAAAGACCTGCTCTCATTGTTCCTGAAGACACCATCTTGCACATCGGCAGCAAGGACAAGGATGGCATGATAAGCATGCATCCTTGTGTCAACCAATCACCAATCAAGGGTTGACCACCTACCAAGCCTTGAAGGACCATGACTATGGTTGCAAGATGATGTCCCTAAGCCATTGGAGATGAAGCCTGCATACAAATACTAAAGAAGCTCCTTCCTTGATCATCAAGACGGATGGCGTATCATTAACCGAACAACTCTTCGCCATACCGCTAGAAGACAAAGACTATCAAGGAAGAACTTGAGTCTACATCTCCAATGAACATCAATGCGTCAACCAAGACTCAATGAAAATCAAGAATGGTTGACGAAAGAAGATCATGCAACTGTCTGTATGCTTATCCTGGATTGGACAGTACAAACAAAAGCAGAATACAAATGAGAGATCTCTACTCAACAGACCTATAATCAAAAGTCCCTCTCAGACAAATGAAAGCTTAAGAACAGAGGACAAACAGTGTCTGAGGACATAGGAGTACAATACACTCTGAGGGATGACTCAACACTCGTATTTGGCTTCACGTGGCGAGCGACAACAAGGTCAAGCTTGGGGGAGGAAGGCCGATGACTCTTCAAACAATGATCCAGCAATGCTTTTTTTTCAAGCCCCCGTTGCTCTGGCACGCTAAGAAGAAACAATGAGTGGAGCACAAGGTCTAGGCATAAGAAAAAAAAAAAAAAACAGAAGGAAAAAGAAGGAGTGCAATTTTAGAAGACAAGATGCTCATGAACAAGTCAAGGAGAGAGGTCAATCAAGCAAGGCAAACTCCAAGAAGAAGTAAAGGACCACTAGAAGCATCTACTCTTCATCACAAGGTCTCAAGGTCTCTACCTTCGGGGTCAAATGATGCACTAAAGGAGTGAACATGACAAGAAGTCCTGTTCAGAGGACTTAAATCACTGAACCCTCGCCAAGGAGGTAACTTGGTATTTATCAGCATTTCCCTTCTCAGCATTGCATTTTCCTTTAAGCATATTTATTTTCCCTACATGCATCTTAATTGCATCTTCACTTTACTATCTCTCGCATTAGAAAAAAAATAAAGATGTTGTGCATTTGCATCCAGAAAACTACTAAGCCCCATGTGAATAATCATTCACTGTGGTGGCATAAAAATAATTTTTTAGCATATCTATTTTCTCTGTCGCATTTTTTTATAAAAAGATAAAAATATTTCTTGTGATCCTGTTAGAAGACATTTAAGGCCATTCTAGACAACCAAGGCTTAGAGGTTTTTATCACTAATGCTTAATCAGTTCCACAAGCTTTGTTGTCTATTTGAGCTTCACGAGAACATAAAGGATCAAGAAGAGCTAACGAACGAAGGATGACCGAGTCTCCGTCGGAATGCTACCCTCAACAAGTTGAACGCTGTCTAAATGATCATCATCTATGCTAATGAAAAGATGGATTTCGAGAGCTTGCTCTCTTCTCTTTGCTTGGGCTGTTGGGGCAACGAGAGTCTTTTAGGCATGCTAGTCCCCACATGTGGCAGGTGAAGCTGGGGAAAGCTACTTTTTTCAGCTCTGTCCCCTTTGTGAGAGGAGGAGAAAATAGTTTCATCCATGGAGCTATTTTGGAATGTATTGTTTGGCAAACAAAAATAGCTCCCAACAACTTCATGAAGCTGTTGGGAGCCCTCCCAAACAGGCCCTTAATATAGGCCTCGGGATTTACCTGATGTAATTGAATTAGCCAAAGCCCATAACTACATCCAGCTCCAGCATGTTCAAAACTAGGGCAGGGTACGGGTTAATTTCTCTACCCTGTGAGTTTTTTAATGTGCAAAAAGACAACTGTTGACTCTAATTTAGACCAGCACACCGGATATGGAGCTAGATCGCTCGATGTAGGGCAAGCTGAATACGGGGATCGGCCGGCGCCTGGTAGCTGTAGGGCAAGCCGAATATGGGGATTGGCCAGTGCCTAGCGGATGTCCACACCTGGACCTTGTGCCTCCAGCGATGAGCGCGATATGCAAGACACGTCGCCGGAGGAGCCTCATCGGGAGCGCGATACGCAAGACACGCCGGCGAAGTCTCTTGAAACCTGAAACCCCACACGCCCGGGACGGACCCTTGTGGGCGCACGGTGGCAATGGGACGCCCTAGCCAGCCTGACCGCTCTAGGGCTTGTTGTCGTCGTCGATCACCTGTTCATGGCAGCGGCGACGGAGAAGGAGGAGGGAGAGGAGAGAGGTAGGAGAAGATAGATTAGATCATATTTGATCATATTGTGTTTTGTCGATTGAGGTAGATGGGTTCAATCGGCCATAATCCTCACATATATATTGTTGGCGGTTCTTATTGCATATCTAACCCCACCAACTTAGGTTCATAGTTCACCAAAAACCACCTAGATAGGAGATTTACACTAACGAAATTCTATAGTTTTGGTGAACACTTGTTTTGCAGGAGCATTCATGGAATACCTATCTTTTGGGCCAAAAACTAAAGAAAAGAGAATAAATATTTGAATTATAAAAATGGGCCCAAAGGCAAGACAAGAAGAAAAGAAGAGAAAGGCCAAACCGACGTACCAACGTGACGGAACACCACGTGGGCCAACTCCGTGCCCAAGACCAAGCCCGCCGACCAAGGTCGGTGGCCGGGAGGCGACCACACGGCGCGAGCGCGCCAGGCGCGGCGCGCCAAGGCACCTGCCGCCCGGGCCCACCTTCCTGGAGGCGGTACAATTAATGCCCCTGAGGGCGGTGCGGGGGTGTTTTGGTCATTTGGGCGTGCGGGAACCGACCATCTCCACATATAAAAGCCCTTCTCTCTTTCATTTCACACATTCACTTTTCATTCTTCATTCTCATTCCTCCCTCTCCACTTCCACAAACCTACACTAGAGGAAGAGTAGAGCCATTATACCTAGCTTCTAGCTAGAATAGAAGTAGGAGAGTGAGAGAGGTCAAGAGCGGAGTAACTCTTTTCGAGTACTCCCGGAGGTTAGTCTTCCATGGGGTGGAGTGCCGGATTTGTCGGCTCCCTCCTCACTTGTACCTCGGCGACTTCTTACGTTTGAAGTAAGAGGTTCGTGTTTATCTATTCGTACGTTCCTTCTTGCAAAGTTATCTTTATCGTCGTTTGCTTGCGGGTTCGTCGACCGTCCTTGTGGCGGTAGTTCTAGTAGAGGACTCCTGATAGAGACGGATGTTCCTGGCCGACGCTAGAACTGTAACGTTGGCGTAGACGTGGTGTCTAAGCTGATTAATTAGTTACCTTCGTTTGCCTCATACTCCACGGTTGAGGTGGTAGGCGGCAGGTGGTGACAGCCCCGTCCGTCCTTTGTAATCCCCCACGTCCGGGTACGGCGTAGAGCTACAGGCCGGCATCACCTGGCAGACCAGGTGCGATCCGGTGCCCGAAGCAAGTAATCAGCGGTAGAGTTACCTTTCTCTAAGGATTCGTCCTATAGAAAACCTCACTTTCCCAGTTACCTACTCTCTCCTCTGGGCAACCTAGCTAAGACCTAAACCTGACCATACCGTTCTTCGTGAAGTTTACGATACCCTGTTCATCACCGGGTGAAGTGCTACAACGGTCTTTCCGTGCGCTTGCGGAATTTACTGCTTTCGCTAAGAAATACCAACAAGCATTTCTGGCGCCGTTGCCGGGGAACGGTTGTCAAGTTTATCTCCGAACCTAGTTGCCCGTGTACCTTGTTCTACCTTTGCTTCTATTTTATATTTCTTTTCATCTTACAAAATGGAGCTACCAACCATTGCCAAACTATCAGCTCCTAAGGGCGAGCTCGTTAAAACGCCACAATCCGTGAAGCCAATCACAGCTTCTAGTTACGAGTTTCGTCCTGGCCTCATAGCCATGGTTCGGGACCAAGTCTTTTTAGGCTTGGATTATGAAAATCCTTATCATCACCTAAGGGAGTTTGAGCAACTCTGTGAATGCCTAACCATTTGTGGCATGTCACAAGAAACATTGCGTTGGAAGTTGTTTCCCTTCTCACTCAATGAGAGGGCGAGACAATGGTACGACCAAACCATGGGATTGGTAAATGGAGATTGGGAAGAACTTCGTGATAGGTTTTGCGTTGCATTCTTCCCTATATCTCGAATCGCTTCCCTACGATCTGAGATTCTCAACTTCCGACAACTAGAAAATGAAACTACAGGGGAGCAAAGCATGGGACCGATTTTTGACCCCGACCGAGTCAGTCCTCGGCTCGTCTATCCCAAACCATGTGTTATTGCAACACTTTTGGCTAGGGCTAGGCAGGGAATCTGCCCTGTTGCTCGATGCGTCTGCCGTGGATCTTTTATACATAAGACCACAGCGGAGGGAGAAGCTCTCCTAAATCGTATTCGAGAGAACACTCCCCCGCTAGAACCCATCCGGTTCGAGCCCGAGCCAGTTATAGAAGAAGCCTCATCGGCAATTGCCGAACCCGTGATAGAGGCTACCTCTCCCGAACCGAAGCCATAGAGGAAGTTTCCATCAAATGGAACTTCCTCAGTATTCGAGGATGAGCTTTTCGAAGATTTCAAAAACACCTCGAAATACAAATGTCCTAGGAGACCACCAATCTCTGTCACTCCTAGCGATCCTCTCGATGAATTATTTCTCAGAGAATCCGTTAAGGAGTTGACCTCTATCCTGAACTCAGAATGGGTAGCAGAAGGAGAGCTCTCACCTGAAGAAGTTTAGATTCGTGCTCCTTCCTCAACCCTTCGATGCAAAATCCAAGGAGATTGGGTGGATGTTCCGTATAATCCCACCGTTGGAACAAACATCATGTCAAAATCCTACGCATTCATGTGTTTAGGAGAAAAACCACGTACTCCAACGAGTCAAATCCCTTAGAGTAGCACCTCGGTCCGCTCTTAACGGACTTGGGATTCTACATAACATAACTCTCCATCATCAAGAAGTCGAAATGGCCCCCGGACTTTCATATCTTTGACATCCAGGATTTCGACATTCTAATCGGTCATCCCCTAGAAAAACTTTTTATAAGTCCATCAAAAACGGGGAATTGGGAGTCAAACTAGAGAGAGAGCGTTTCTCTATTCAAGTCACGCGAGCTAAAAACTCAGTGGCTGAACTTCCCCCTAGTAAATCCCTAGAGGTCATGTCGGTAATTCCTTTTGAAACCCCAGAGATGTCTTTAGAGAGCGATGCTCCTCACTTTGTAGAAGAAGAAGACGAACTGGGAGAAACCATAGAATTACCCAAAGGGGAGAAACCGACACGACCTCCCATTGAGCTTAAACCCTTGCCTACGGGACTGCGCTATGCTTTCTTACATGGCGATTCGCAAACTCCTGTCATCATAAGTGATAAGCTTAGCGACAAGGAGACGGCAGAACTCATCGCTGTGCTAGAAAAGCATAGAACGGTCTTCGGGTATTCCTTAGATGATCTCAAGGGACTAAGCCCAACCTTATGCACACATCGCATTCCAATTGACCCTCGAGTACACCAACTCGAGAACCTCGGCGGCTGGCCGAATAATGCGATGCGTGAAGTCGTGAAAAAGGAGGTCTTGAAACTTTTTCACGCCGGGATCATCTATCCCGTACCACATAGCGACTGGGTTAGTCCCGTCCAGGTGGTTCCAAAGAAAGGAGGTATGACAGTAGTAAAAAATGATAAAAATGAGCTTATCCCACGAAGAACCATCACGGGGTGGAGAATGTGTATCGATTACCGGAAACTCAACACGACAACAAAGAAAGATCACTTTCCACTCCCCTTCATTGATGAAATGTTGGAGTGGTTAGCAAAACATTCTTTCTTCTGTTTCCTAGATGGGTATTCGGGTTATCATCAAATATCCATCCATCCCGATGATCAAAGCAAGACGACATTTACTTGTCCATATGGAACATATGCCTATAGGAGGATGTCGTTTGGGTTGTGTAACGCACCCGCATCTTTCCAACGGTGTATGATGTCTATCTTTTCAGACATGATTGAGGAAATCATGGAAGTTTTCATGGACGACTTCTCAGTCTATGGAAAAACTTTCAATCATTGTCTTGAAAATTTAGATAGAGTCTTGCAAAGGTGCCAGGAGAAAGATTTGGTACTCAGTTGGGAAAAGTGCCATTTCATGGTCCGCGAGGGCATTGTCCTAGGCTACCTAGTGTCAGAACGAGGGATAGAGGTAGATAAGGCTAAGATTGAAGTTATCGAGCAGCTACCTCCCCCTGTGAACGTAAAGGGAATCCGCAGCTTTCTAGGCCATGCAGGGTTCTATAGGAGATTTATCAAAGACTTTTCTCAAATCTCTAGACCCCTCATGAGCCTACTAGCTAAGGACGTACCTTTCGAATTCACAGATGAGTGCTTGCACGCATTCAACACCCTTAAGAATGCACTCATCTCAGCTCTGATCATCCAACCTCCTGATTGGACCCTACCATTCGAGATCATGTGTGATGCTAGTGACTATGCTGTTGGTGCGGTCCTTGGCCAAACCAAAGATAAGAAGCATCATGCGATCGCTTATGCTAGCAAAACGCTAACAGGAGCTCAGCTCAATTATGCTACCACGAGAAGGAGCTCTGGGCGATCGTTTATGCTATCGATAAGTTCAGGTCTTACTTAGTGGGAGCAAAAGTCATAGTCTACACGGACCATGCAGCCTTGAAATATTTGCTCACTAAGAAAAACGCAAAATCTCGTTTGATTCACTGGATTCTTCTACTCCAGGAGTTTGATCTTGAAATAAAAGATAAAAAGGGAGTAGAAAATACCGTTGTGGATCATTTGTCGCGTATGCAGGTTACTAACATGCAGAAACTACCTATAAATGACTTCCTACGCGACGACATGCTGCGAAGGTGATGAGATAACAACCCTTGGTACGCGAACATCGTCGGCTATATGGTTGCCGGACATGTACGCCGGGGAGAACGGAGAAAGCCGCAAGTTGAAAGCGACGTCACCTTTGGGATGACCCATACCCGTATCGGGTATGTTCAGATGGCCTGTTGAGGAGATGCGTACCAGCAACAGAAGGCCTACAAATCATTGAGAAATGTCACTCTGCACCGTACGGAGGCCATTATGGAGCATTCCGCACACAAGCAAAAATCAGGCAATGCGGATTCTTTTGGCCAACGATGTACGAGGACACCAAAGAATTCATTCGGAGGTGTCGCAAGTGTCAGTTCCAAGGAGGCATCATAGCTCGCAACGCGATGCCGCTACACTACAACCTTCAAATTGAGATATTTGATGTGTGGGGCATTGATTACATGGGACCGTTCCAGAAGTCCCAAGATTGCGAGTACATCCTAGTGGTTGTTGACTACGTATCCAAATGGGTAGAAGCTATGCCCTGCAGAGCAGCTGATGCCAAGCACGCCAGGAAAATGTTTCATGAAGTGATCTTTCCTCGCTTTGGAACACCACACATGGTGATAAGCGATGGAGGATCCCACTTCATTGACAAAACATTCAGAGCATTCCTGAAAGAGCTTGGAGCCAAGCACAACATAGCTACCCCCTATCATCCTCAAACTAGTGGTCAAGCAGAGACTTCCAATAAACAGATCAAGAACATCCTGCAGAAAATGGTGAACGATATGGGGAAAGGCTGGAAAAGTAAGCTTCCTGATGCGCTCTGGGCATACAGGACCACTTACAAAACCCCTATCGGCATGTCACCATTCCAGCTCATATACGGGAAAAGTTGTCACTTACCTGTAGAGCTCGAACATCGAGCTTATTGGGCTATCAAGAGCTGGAATATGGATCTCAAATTAGCCGGCAGAAATCGACACCAACAGATTTCTGAACTAGAAGAATGGTGGGAGAAGGCTTATCATAGTGCCAAGCTCTACAAAGAACGAACTAAGAGATGGCACGATCACCGAATCAAGCTCAAAACCTTCAAGCAAGGCGAAAAGGTCTTACTCTTCAACTCAAAGGTGAAACTATTCGGTGAAGGGAAGTTGTGGAGCAAATGGAAAGGACCGTACACCGTCATCGACACGTCGACTCATGGGGCAATCACAATTCAAGATGATGACGGTAATATCTTCAAGGTTAACGGTCAGCGTCTCAAACCTTTCCTTGAGTCTTCTCGCAATTTAAATTTCAATGAAGAACTAGATCGAATAGATTTAATTATGCCTAGATTTTGAGTGCTCTCACTCTTTTTGATTAGGCTAGTTATTCTATTCTTTCTTATCAAAAATATTTTCAAAAAAAATATTTTTCCTTATCATAGAAATATTCCAAAGATCTATCCTTGGGTTTCCCATCTTTTTACAAGTGCTTGGATATTTCAAATAAATATTTTACAAAATATTCCTTGAAAATCCCTTTTTATCCATTCAAAATTTGGAGTGAACCGTGAGCCTCGAACACCCAACGGATCAAAACACCACATTTTGGAAACAAATAGACTGTTGGGGGCTGCCAGGACGAAACTGGGGATCGAGCCGTGCCGCGACTGGCGCGCTCGCGCCACTGGCGCGCTCGTGCCAGGGAGCGAGCCATTGCTCCCCAAATTTCGTCCCTGTTGACGGTCGTTAAGTGCCAATTTTTACCGTCAACTAAACATGAGAAAGGACTAAAATATGTTCACCAACTAGATATAGGGTTACACTAATAGAATTCCACGAGTTTTGGTGAATGTACGTTTTACGGGGTGTCACCGAAAATACCCAAGGAAGGCCCACATGTCGGGTTTACATAGAGATAATCGGGAACCGGTGAAAATTCATGTCTGGAAGGTTCGAGAAGGCTCGGACCAAACGGGAGCCCGAACGGGCTCGGGGGTGAGTCGGCCGACTCCCTGAGTCGGCCGGCGGCTACCTCCACCAATCGGGTGGAGGCTCGCGGATCTGCCTCCACCCGACCTTGAGGAGCAATAATTATCGTCCGTTTAGGTCGGTTTGATCCAAGGGCTGCGGTGCATCCTAGGGGGCTATATAAGCGGGGCCCCGGCCCCGGAGGAGGAATCCCATGAAACCCTAATTCATTATTTCCGAGAGAGGATCGGGTGAGAGGGGTCCCTTGAATGGATCTCCTCCCTAGAGCCTAGCATTCAAGATAGATAGAGAGAGTATAGGGTGGAGGTAGAGTTGGAGGAAGCCCGGCATGTCGGTGTCTCCTCTCCGGTTGTACTGCGGGATCAAGTCTCCTAACCCGAGGCTTGGTTCTAGGATCATTCACAATTCAACTTCGATACTAGTAAGTTCTTGTTATTATTGCTCTTTGGTTTACGAGTTTACTTTATTCGCTTCCGGTTGGGAATAGAGTAATCGTTCATAGCGTAGGCGTGGTGCTTGGGCTAGGTTCACTCGTAGATGCTCCCTATCCGGCCGGAACCGTGGTAGTATCGGGGGAGATGACCGGTCCCTTTGTTACCTTTGTAATCCACTTCCCGTCGAGGTAAGGTAGGTCCAAAAGTGCTAGGTTAAGCATCCACTTGTGGTGTCTTTTCTTAGGTGCTCCCATAGAGTAGTAGTTGCAAAGCTTGCCATAGGTTGGAAGGAGACTGTGTTTGTAATCCTCTCTATATCACTCATTTACCTTGTCTGTAGCTCAGGGGTTACGTATAGACTTGGGTTAGTCGGATGCACGTTTTCTCCTAGCGGATAAATAAATAACGATACTGGAACATCTCCCGGGTGAAGTGCTCACCGATATCCGTGCGCTTAAGGATTATTTCTCTTTGATTCTTTCGTGTGCGTATCTAGTATCAACAAGCATTTCTGGCGCCGTTGCCGGGGGAAAAGACGGTCCGGTGAGATAACCTAAGTCGCTTAACCATGTATTGTTCTTTTATCTTTTTCTTGTTTTTTCATGTTGCATTTTATTTTCTATTGTTATAGATAACCCAAATTCCACGCCTATCCACCAATATCTTGCACCCATGAGCACATGCTTAGAGCCTCTAGAACCCATGATTTTCACATCTAGCTATGAGCTACACCAATCCGTGGTTGCAATAGGTCAAAGCCAACCCTTTTCGAACTGACTAGAGTCCTATCTTCTAATCAAGAGGGTAATGAACCCAAAGTCCTATCCTCGATCAAGTAGGTAATGAACTTCTTGCTACACTTAGGGAATCTTTTAATCTTCCTATAAATTTAGGTCTAGACCTAGCCTTACAAGACCATGTTCTTCTTCATCATTTTTATACGGGTCTTGATAATATCACCTTTGGAGGAGTTTTCCTTTCTTTACCCTTTAGTGAAGTGAGGTTTGTCCTTCCTATTAATGGACATACTCCTTGCACTAGACTTCATGATAACATCCTAGAGGTAGAGAAGGAATCATCCCCCAAACAAGAAGAGGAAGTTTCCGTAGCCACTTTGCAAACATTCCAATCCCATAATTTGGCTATCCATTCCAAACTCGTAGTACTCCAAAAACCTCTAAGGGAAGAAGTAATTCTATCCTTAGAAATTCTTTTTGATGGCGATTTTGGGAGGAGCATAAACTTCCCGCTTCATAAGAGATCTTTTAGTGCATGCATTATAAATCTTCTCAGGAAGAGATCTCTTAGAAAGCGTCTCACATCCAATCCCTTTGGAGGACATTTAGAAAGACTCAAGGATGGCATGTCAAGTGATGCCATAGAAGGAGAGCGAAGCCATCTAGAAGCCACTCTTATCTTCTCCCCTTCTATGCCCACATCAGATATAGAATACGAACCCATCCTTAAACCCATCCTTGATCCCTATAACTCATTCTATGCCCTTTCTCCTAAACCTCCGGATGATCCTAGAAGTCCATCTAGATATGCATAGGAATCATCAAGACCATATAGAGGATTGCAAAGAGCAACATCCATGGCTAGAGAGCATTAAAGACCTATGTGCTATGGCCCTTGAATGGATGGATAAGGCCTTAGATGAGATCATTTCGATAGACGATCCAGGGGAATTTTGGACATTTATTTCGAGTCACCCTTGGAAGTAGAAGATGATGGAGGCTTCAATGAGCAAAGTAGTTACTTCTTAAACACCCCATCAAGACCTTGCTCATATGAAAAATCTCCTAATTCACTTAGTCTCCCCAACGTTACCCCACACGAGATTTTCAACCCCTCATACTCCTTATTCCTACGGATATCGAAAGGGTGGTTGTAGATGCATATGTTTATCATAAATGTTGTAGATCTCGTTGTGTTGAATTTTGAGTTAGTGAACTTAGATTGGTGTTGGAGGGGGAACCACTTCACCAATTCACATCTTGAAGGTTTCCCAAGGACAAGCTTAGTGTCCTAAAACAAGCACTTGTTCGAGACCATGACATGAGTGTACACCTTTTCACTTTGTCTTTGTCCTTGTTAAATAAGCATAGAGTTATAATTATGAAAATATTCCTTTGGGTATTCTTGCCACTAACCTTTCCAGGTTCGATACAAAAAGATCGAAGGAATAACAAATGCAAGGTATGTCCAACCAATCATTATGCAACATTGAATTGCATTCATCCAATCTTGATTTCGCCGAATTCAAGCTTGGGGGATATACTTCCATAAATACATCTTTTGCCATGTTGCTACATTATTTTGGTTGTCCCTACCTTTAAGGCATGCTCAATTTTTCTAAACAACAATCATGCTCGCCATCACTTTGTTTGAGTAAATCGTATCTTTGCTTTCATACCACCTTTGTTTGCTATAGTATATGTAGGTTTTGAGGTATTTTCATACACCTTTTAATTAGGCATGGTGCTTAGTTTAAACTTGTTTTCCTGAATTGAGTTAGATAAGGTATCTAGTTTAATTCTTGAACCAAAAGGTGTGCTTGATCCTACTTCAAAAGGCTTTTAAATTAAGCGTGGTGCTTAGGTTAAAATGCCTTCCTAAATCAAATTAGACGTGGTGTCTAGGTTGATCTTTGAGCCGATAGTATGCTATAGTAGATGTTGGAATATTTTGTTGGACTAACCCCCGAGACAAACTTCCAAATCCAAGTTGGGAAAGTCCAGAGATGAACTCACATCAGAGATAAAGCAAGGCATATGATGAACTCGAACAACTTCGCACAAAAGACAATAGCTCATTCATCATCCAAGAAAGAATTGAAAGAATCCACGGCATGCCTATTCATGGTGAACTGCCAAATCACCACTTCGTGATGGAACAAAGAAGGAGACAAGAGTCCCACAAGAAGGATCTACATCAATAGCACTCACCCAAAGGAAGTGGATGAACAAGGCGACAAGCTACGAGCAACCTTGAAGACATCATAGCATTGAGCTCAAAACTCGAGTAAGGTCACCAATGAGAAGTTGGGTGCAACTCACCTCATTTTGGCCAATCAAAGACCTCTCGTTATTCTTGAAAACACCATCTTGCATGTCGGCAACAAGGACAAGCATGGCATGAGCATGCATCCTTGTGTCAACCAATCACCACCAAGGGTTGACTACCGACAAGCACAAGAAGATCATGAACAACTACATTTGCAAGATGATGTCCCTATGCCATTGGAGATGAAGCACGCATACAATTAATGATGTCCCTTCCTTGATCATCAAGACGGATGGCGTATCATTAACTCGCAACTCTTTGCCATGCTTTGCTAGAAGACAAAGACCATCAAGGAAGAACTCGAGTCTACATCTCCAATGAACATCAATTCGTCAACCAAGGCTCAACAAAAATCAAGAATGGTTGACAAAAGAAGATCATGCAACTATCGCATCCTCATATCCTGATTGGACAGTCCAAAGGAGAGATCTTTGCTCAATGGACCTAGAATCAAGATCCCTCTCCGACAGACTTCAGAATAGAGGACGGACAATGTCTAAAGAACATGGAGTTACAACACACTTTGAGGGATGATTCAACACAACACACTTGGCTTCCGGTGATGAGCAACAACAAGTTTGGGGGAGGAAGGCCGCCGACTCCTCTAATAATGATCCAAAGCAACACTCTTCCTCTTCTCAAACCCTCGTCACTCGGCACACTTTGGTTTGCAATCCCTCTACTCGCAATTACCTCCTCTCTATAAGTTTGACTATTTTCTATAGATTTCATACACCAATCAAACTTAAGACATAGAGAAGAAGTAATGTTGAGTAAATGTTCTATGCTAATTAAAATTTTCAACCCAACTTTTCTGTAGCATAGAATATGACCTCTAGCTCTATGACAACTCTACCCCTGTTATTATATTCCTTCGGGTATGTGTTGTCCACTAATCCTCTGCAGAGAAGAAACAATAAGTGGAGCACAAGGTCTAGGGAAAGGACCACTAGAAGCATCTACACTTCATCTCAGGGTGCTCCAGTGATAAAGTTCTGAACCTGCAATATGCACACTAAACAAGATGTGCTAGCATCACAATTAAAGGTTCACTTCAAACCGTTGGAGAAGGAAAGAACATGGATGACCCCTTCCTCAAGAGATATCAACTCAAGAGGTGCAGTTCTCAAGGTCTCTACCTTTGAGATCAAATGAAGCACCAAAGGATTGAACATGACAAGAAGTCCTATTCAGAGGACTTAAAACACCGAACCCTTGCCAAGGAGGTAACTTGGTAGTTATCCATATTTCCCATTTTAGCATTGCACAAGTTTTTCCTTTAGCATATTTACTTTCTGCATAATCAGTTCTTGTTGCATATTTATTTTGCTACATCGTATTAGAAAAGAAAATAATTGTGTCTTGCATTGCATCTAGAAAATGCTAAGCCCCATGTGAATAATTTTGTGGTGCGACATGGCCCACAAAGATATCCACTGTGGTGGCATAAAAATAAGTTTTAATCTTAGTTGCATTTTTTCTGTCTACATACCATAAAATATAAAATTGCAAAAATATTAAGATCCTGCTAAAAAGATTTTTGTGTTAAGAAGGTTCTAGACATCCAAGGCTTAAAGGGTTATCACTAATGCTTAATCAGTTCCACAAGCTTTGTTGTCTATTTGAGCTTCACAGAATTTGAAGGATCAAGAAGAGCTAACAGGCAGAAGGGCGTCCTGTCCCTTGTCAAAGTGCTTTGTCTTCAATGATCGCGATCTTGTCTCTACACCATTATCCCTTTCACTCCGGAGGAGCAAGACGCCTTCACTGCCGGCAACACCAACAGACTACGTCAACATCCAGCTTGGGGAGAGCACCCCTTGTATCCAGCTAAGTATCACTAGATTATCTATCTATCTATCTATCTATCTATCTATCTATCTATCTATCTATTTGTTAAGTTTGCAAAATAAAATAGAGGAGAGTATGTGAAAAGTCTGCTAAAAAAATGAACCCTAGAATAAGCTCTTATATGGAAATGATGAATAGTTGCTCTGCCGTAATTCCTTTCAAGTACCTAGTTTTCAACCTTGCACTCTCCCGAGTTTTGGACACAACTGTTTAGATTTGAGATTTACTCGAACACGAAACTTGTGGGTAGCAAATGCTTGATCTAAGTCTAGGTAGTTGACGGATATGATATGGGAAAGTTTTGAGCTGTCTGTCCATCTTGTTCCTAGAGATGCTAGAGTTCGGAGAGTTTATCTTTTAAAATCTTAAAATTTCTGCATGATGAGTTCCTGTATGACGAGAGTTCAAAATTCCTACCACGACCATACATTCATGCTTGCTAGATTAGGAAAACCCATCTATTTATATAGATCATATTGTAGGCTTGAGTGTAGTCTTATAGGCATTGAGTGTGGTTATCTTGTGGACCCATAAGGAATCGATCATGCGGTTAAAGTCAATACTATGTGCTCTCCATCCATTGATCTATGCTACTTCGCCCTCGAAGCATGCACCCATTTTATAAATACTACATTCATTACGTGCTACTTCGTCCCTAGAAGTACCACCCACATATAGATCCACATCCACCACATATTGTGCTATCTCTACCCCGGAGATACGCACCTATGCTGCTCCTACCTTGGGAGTACGCATTCCCCCACATATTGTGCTATCTCTACCCCGGAGATACGCGCTTATCTTTGCTCCTACCCCGGGAGTACGCATCCATCCATCCATCCATCCATCCACAAAATACATACGCCACTCATTTCACTTCATCCGAGAAAAGGTTCTACTCCTATCCGGGAGTGAACATCTAGAAATAATCATCATTGTTCCATTTGCCTACATAAAAGCTCCAGTCATTATCATTTCAAGTTATACACTCTCCGTTGCTAAAGTTTCATTTTTAGAGGATTGGTTGCTCTAAAAAAAAAAAAAAGAAGAAGAAAGGAAAAAAAAAAGAGAAAGAAAAAAGGAAAGAAAGAGTAGCCAAGTCCTTCCAAGAAGTTTCAAGGTTTCCGAATAAAGGGAGTCATGTTATCCCCAAAGGAGCAAGTGTAGAAGTAGATGTTCACCGGTTGAGTACCCCTCATAATCATTTTCTTATCATCATCATCCCATCGTCATCTTATCATCATCTTATCATCCATTTCATTTCCTCATTCACATGCACATATGACTTTATTATTATTTTAGTTCCTACGGATCCATGGTTTAACTATGCAATATATGCAAGTGAGTTTTGAGTGTCTCCCCACCTATAAGCTCCACATAAGCCTATTAGAAAGTAGGGTGAGAGAGAGAAGGCTCTTTTCACTATGCCTTAGTTCCACAAATACCACATATTCTGAGAGAAGAGAGAAGGCATACACTACTCATGCCTTGGAGAGGATCCGGAAATATCACAAATGAGAGACCCGAAAGTTTCATACAAGGAACTCGAGTTTTATTTGAAAATCTTGCAAAAACTCCGGAATAATAGTTGATCAAAGAGCGAGAAACATAGCGCTCGACTTGACCGTTCGTCTTTCAACCGCTCAAGACCCAAGTGACGGCTACAAGCCCCATGGTGAAAGGTAATATGAGTAAGTTTTGAGTCAGAATAGTTCACTCTAATCCGGAGGAGAGTTCTTGTTTGAACGCATGTGTACTTTTGAGGCGTGAAAGCATTGTAGCAACTCCTGATCCACACTGAGTTTATCTTCGCTCAGGGACGAGCAAAAGGTAAGCTTGGGGGAGTTGTTGACGGTCGTTAAGTGCCAATTTTTACCGTCAACTAAACATGAGAAAGGACTAAAATATGTTCACCAACTAGATATAGGGGTTACACTAATAGAATTCCACGAGTTTTGGTGAATGTCGTTTCTCGGGTGTCACCAAAATACCCAAGGAAGGCCCACATGTCGGGTTTACATAGAGATAATCGGGAACCGGTGAAAATTCATGTAACTGGAAGGTTCGAGAAGGCTCGGACCAAACGGAGCCCGAACGGGCTCGGGGGTGAGTCGGCCGACTCCCCCTTGAGTCGGCCGACGGCTACCTCCACCAATCGGTGGAGGCTCGCGGATCTCGCCTCCACCGACCTTGAGGAGCAATAATTATCGTCCGTTTAGGTCGGTTTGATCCAAGGGCTGCGGTGCATCCTAGGGGCTATATAAGCGGGGCCCCCGGCCCCCGGAGGAGGAATCCCATGAAACCCTAATTCATTATTTCCGAGAGAGGATCGGGTGAGAGGGGTCCCTTGAATGGATCTCCTCCCTAGAGCCTAGCATTCAAGATAGATAGAGAGAGTATAGGGTGGAGGTAGAGTTGGAGGAAGCCCGGCATGTCGGTGTCTCCTCTCCGGTTGTACCCGCGGGATCAAGTCTCCTAACCCGAGGCTTGGTTCTAGGATCATTCTGCAATTCAACTTCGATACTAGTAAGTTCTTGTTATTATTGCTCTTTGGTTTACGAGTTTACTTTATTCGCTTCCGGTTGGGAATAGAGTAATCGTTCATAGCGTAGGCGTGGTGCTTGGGCTAGGTTCACTCGTAGATGCTCCCTATCTGGCCGGAACCGTGGTAGTATCGGGGGAGATGACAGTCCCTTTGTTACCTTTGTAATCCACTTCCCGTCAGTAGGTAAGGTAGGTCCAAAAGTGCTAGGTTAAGCATCCTCTGTGGTGTCTTTTCTTAGGTGCTCCCATAGAGTAGTAGTTGCAAAGCTTGCCATAGGTTGGAAGGAGACTGTGGAAGTAATCCTCTCTATATCACTCATTTACCTTGTCTGTAGCTCAGGGGTTAAGTATAGACTTGGGTTAGTCAGATGCACGTTTTCTCCTAGCGGATAAATAAATAACGATACTCTGGAACATCTCCCGGGTGAAGTGCTCACCGATATCCGTGCGCTTGCGGATTATTTCTCTTTGATTCTTTCGTGTGCGTATCTAGTATCAACAGTCCCCTGATCCTCAGCCCTTCTCTGATGCTCACCATATGGAGTTTGATCCTGCTGCATTCGCGAGAGACAGAGATGTCACCTTCACCTATAAATTGAGCCATCTCCTCCTCTCCTCTCTTCACAAAAGCTCAAGCCATTCATCTCTTTCTCTCTTGCTCATACCCATACACCAGCAAGTTCATCTCCCCTCCAAGCTCCAAGAATGGCCAGCCATGCCCTTGCTCTCTATGAGGCCTCCCGCACACCATACAACCTTGACGGAGCGCCTTCATTTTCACAAGAAGATTTAGAGCAAGAGGAGGCCATGTTCATGGCGCCACTAGCCGCAAGGCTACCATGGAGTGAAGGGTCCAGCAAGGGCGATAGCATCAAGTCATCGGCAAGATCAAGGCCGCCGATGACCGGCGCCAAGATCAAGCCGGCGCCACCAAGGAGGCCAACCACCGGCATGCTCCGCCTTAAGGCGAACGTCGGCGGCGCGGGGAAACGTCCCATGACGTCCTCCACGGACACCACTTCTTACCACACGCCGTCGAGCAGCCCTTCCCTCATTCTTGTAGGAAAGGACAAGCCAAGTGGTGGGCGTGGGAAGGGCGTGATGCCCAATCCCGCTAAAACTCCTAGGACCAAACCCGTAGGAACTTCTTCTAGCGCCCCCAAGCGCAATGCTAAGAAGGCTCCTATTGCAGTTGATAGTAAGGGTGATGAAACCTCGCCTAGGTTTCCCACTCTAACTTTTCTTAGTAGAAGGGTGGAAGAGCTCTACAAAATCATAGACAAACTAGAAGCGGAGCTTGCGGATAGGGAGCTTGCCCATACGGACTTAGTAGAGAAAGTTAGGAAGTTTCGCCTTGCTTTCTCCACTAAGTTAGAGAGGGTGGCACGCGCTGCGAACGCCGCCCATGCTCTTAGAGCTCCACACTAGAGCCTTCCGCTCCACCCAAGTAATTAGGCGCGCGCACTTCACTTTAAATTTCAGCATTATTGCATTTCCCTTTTCGTATTCACTTTGTAATCGTGCGCCTATATATAATTTTCAGTTTTATAATTAAATAAATTTGTATATTTTCTATCTTGTACACACTTGTTTTTGTCCTATGTGTTGCACAAAAATTCAAGAGACTGGTACAAAAACAAGTGTGAACCTCTCAAAAAGATGCACAAAAATTCGCGCCTTAAAAAAAATCATCGGTTTGCGCATCTTCTCACTCTCTACAAGTACTTTTATTCTTCCTAAAAATAATTGGGTTTTATAACTAAAAATTGGCTGCTCTACCTTTGTGTTCACTGATTGATTGTGACTTGCATACTTTTTATTCCTCGCCAAAATTCTACCTTTCTGTGAGCAACTAATTTTTAGGGACCCCTTGAATATCTAAGTTATTGTGGGATGAGAGATAGTAGGATGATATGAGACTTGTTTATCTCTTGCAATAGACTTGGGTTTTTCTTTGCGAAAATATTAAAACTTATAGCATGATCCTCAAGTGATGATTAAAACTCCTACCGAGCCAAATATTAGTACTATACTTATAAAACCTTGCCACATAGCTGCTTATCCTTGCACCAAAGTTGTGTCCCACCCTTTCGGATCGTTGCGAGAGAAGTTTCATATCCTCAAGATCGAATATCACACACACCCACCAAATAAAGTGCCGACTTTCACCCTAAAAGTCACGCACAACATCCTCTCATCCATCCACCATAAAAATGCTGACTCTTACACTGAGAGTTACGCAATCATCTTCACCACAAATAAAACTCCATCCACTATGCTCATTGTTTTCTCTCTCTCAAAGTATCTTGCACCTACAGAAATATGAGCTTCATTAGAATTAATTATCCCTATCAGAATAGAAAAAAAAGAAAGAAAAGAAAGAAAGAAAAAGATCTCCCCAATGCTAGTATCTAAAAAAACAAAAAAAAGAGGCAAAAGAAGGGGAGAATAATAGAATGAAATATCCTTTTATAGGGAAGCCCATATATTTTTCTTGAAATAAAAAGAGAGAGAAACATGGCAAAAAGGAGTTCCATCCACATTCATGTTCCACACACTTGCACAAATTCGATCTAAGGCTATGTCCTTCCCTCCATTGATCCACCTCTTGACACAACAAACACTCGCAAGGAAAGCATGCACCTCATCCATACCTATAAACTCCAGATATCAGCCATTAGGGGTAGGATGAGTAGCAAGGCAACAAAAGCTTTCTGGTAAGGATCAAACACCCACAAAAAGAGTGACTTGAGGGCATCACTTGAGCAATTCATCGCTATCTTTTCTTACAAAAATTTCAAAAACCCCAAGTCTTGAAAGCAGGGAGACACGAGTTGACTTGAAATCCAGTACGTTCCATCCCTCAATAAGCTCAAAGATTACTTGGTAGACACCGTGAATGCTCACGATAACTAGTGAGGCTTGGAATAATCTGATGCGGGTTAACATCTCGGAAGACAAGACCACCTTAGTGACTTTTGCTTCACTCGAGGACGAGCAAAGCGCTAAGTGTGGGGCTTGTTGGAGGTTCTTATTTCATATCTAACCCCGCCAACTTAGGTTCATAGTTCACCAAAAACCACCTAGATAGGAGATTTACACTAACGAAATTCTATAGTTTTGGTGAACACTTGTTTTGCAGGAGCATTCATGGAATACCTATCTTTTGGGCCAAAAACTAAAGAAAAGAGAATAAATATTTGAATTATAAAAATGGGCCCAAAGGCAAGACAAGAAGAAAAGAAGAGAAAGGCCAAACCGACGTACCAACGTGATAGAACACCACGTGGGCCAACTCCAGGCCCAAGACCAAGCCCGCCAGCCAAGGTCGGTGGCCGGAGGCAGACCACCTGGTGCGAGCGCGCCAGGGGCGCGGGCGCGCCAAGGCACCTGCCGCCCGGGCCCACCTTCCTGGAGGCGGTACAATTAATGCCCCTGAGGGCGGTGCGGGGTTGTTTTGGTCATTTGGGCGTGCAGGAACCGACCATCTCCACATATAAAAGCCCTTCTCTCTTTCATTTCACACATTCACTTTTCATTCTTCATTCTCATTCCTCCCTCTCCACTTCCACAAGCCTACACTAGAGGAAGAGTAGAGCCATTATACCTAGCTTCTAGCTAGAATAGAAGTAGGAGAGTGAGAGAGGTCAAGAGCAGAGTAACTCTTTTCGAGTACTCCCGGAGGCTAGTCTTCCACGGGGTGGAGTGCCGGATTTGTTGGCTCCCTCCTCACTTGTACCTCGGTGACTTCTTACGCTTGAAGTAAGAGGTTCGTGTTTATCTATTCGTACGTTCCTTCTTGCAAAGTTATCTTTATCGTCATTTGCTTGCGGGTTCGTCGACCATCCTTGTGGCGGTAGTTCTAGTAGAGGACTCCTGATAGAGACGGATGTTCCTGGCCGACGCTAGAACTGTAACGTTGGCGTAGACGTGGTGTCTATGCGATTAGTTACCTTCGTTTGCCTCGTACTCCACGGTTGAGGTGGTAGGCGGCGAGTGGTGACAGCCACCGTCCGTCCTTTGTAATCCCCCACGTCCGGGTACGGCGTAGAGCTACAGCCGGCATCACCCAGCGGACTGTGTGCGATCCGGTGCCCGAAGCAAGTAATCGCTAGAGTTACCTCTCTCTCTAAGGATTCGTCCTATAGAAAACCTCACTTTCCCGCTTACCTACTCTCTCCTCTGGGCAACCTAGCTAAGACCTAAACCTGACCATACCGTTCTTCGTGAAGTTTACGATACCCTGTTCATCACCGGGTGAAGTGCTACAACGGTCTTTCCGTGCTCTTGCGGAATTTACTGCTTTCGCTAAGAAATACCAACATATATGGAGGGGGGTGGTCTTATCCCGGTGGAAAACAACTCCAACTCGCGTTCTCCAAGTTTCCCACGTCACAAATTACCAAAAACGCGATTCCGTACGGAATCGGTTTCTCGTCAACAGCGTCGGACGCGTCCGACGCCTCGGGCGCGCGTCCGGCGCCCGCGTCTGACACTTCCGCGCGCTCGAGGTGCCTCTGTGCTACGTTCGGCGTGCGCCAGACGCGCCTGGCGCCCGCCTCCGGCGTCGTGTTGGCGCGTGTGTCGCCCAGCGCCGCGTCCGGCGCGGCGTCCGGCGCTCGAGCCTCCCGTGAGCGGCTCTGGACCACGTCCGGCGCCCGCCGGACGCGTCCGACGCCGGCCTACGCTGCGTCCGGCGCTCGCCTGGCGCGCCGAACTCACCCGTTTTGCCTTGCGTTGACGCGTGGACGTGCGTTGACCTTCCCTTGCCATATTTGAGCGTCAACACATGCCCCCTGTTTTCAGGTGAATTTGTTGATGAACCTGAAAATACTCTTTCACCTGTAACCAACTAGCAATGATACCCATCACATCGGCTAGCCGGCGACTAAGGGCGATGTATACATCGGCCATTTTTGTTCTAAGGGCGATACATGTATCGGCCATTGCATGGAAGAGCTCTAGGCTTCTTGCAAAATACTTGGAAAATACTTCTAGGCATTTTCCGTTGATTGCTCTTGGGAGATTTATCAACTTTGCATCATCTCCAACTTATATGAATTTCGCAAATTACTTCATGGATCTCTCCCGCAGCCTTTTGCTTGGTCAGATCCCAAGTATTTGAGCAGCGAATCATCATAAATCTTCCGATAGAGTTCACCATGTTGCAAAGTATATTTAAATGCAACTCTCCAGATGCTCTTGACGCTAGGATCCTGCAAATATTTTATTAAGGGAGTCTTCCAATTCCCTAAATCGGCACTAGAATAATTAGATTGAACTAGACCGATTTGAGAAATCAGCGGTATGTCTCAAAAGAATTGGTTAATCCGACTGCTACAGTCGACTGAACCAATTTACTTGCATCCGCATAGAAAAATATGCATCGGCTATTCTTATATGTGAAAGTTATCACTGATGCAATAGCCAGATGCTTGTTGAGCTTATCATGTTGGCCTTCAAATTTTATGCCTTTGGCCTCAACATGTTTTACCTGCATGGAGTGCAATAACCCGAAGCCAAATGGAACAATATTTTTTTGGCTCTAATTTTTGATGCAAATATGATTTTAATCAGCTTGATGTTTCAATTAATGCATACTGTAAGAAACAGTAATCATGCCAACACCTTGGCCTTATTTGCAAGCCCATTAATCAAGATTAAAGCCTCCAATAGGTAACAAAACATGCTCAACAATAAAATCAGCAATGATTCGACCTCTAATTATTTCTAGTGACTCAAGAATCAAATCATTTTTCAGCAAGAGTGTATGCCCACTTGCCCATCCTAACAATGAGGATTAGCCGATAAAATGCACACATCGGCTTGGCATACAATGACACATATATTTGGCAAGGAATAAACCAAGTACATAATACAGTGACATGTATATATAAATATGGGCATACCTCATCTTGGGATCAAGAAGACATTAATCAATAATAGCACACTTCCTTTTCCTGTCTTCTTGAATCAAGGCAACACTATTGTAGTTACTTCGGCAATGATATGAATGGAGATCAACCTCTAGATGCACGAAGAACAAGTAGTGTTGACAAATAATTCATGAGAAGCTCGATTAACCAAATTATAATCAGCTTCTAAATTTTGTTCAGCATGCATCGGCCATGGAATAATTCCAATATCAACGTTCATATAGATTGGCTGATGATGTTCCTGTTCAAGAAAAATTCATATAATATGATGATATGGAGCCGATCGTCGATCGGCTCTAGAGAGACTGGAACATGACTTCCTCTATTAATTCAACATTAGTAAGATCTCTCCCTGACAAGCATGTCATATCACCATGCCCCCATGCATAGGGGCATCAAGCATAGTGTAGGTGAATAAATCCGCATGCACAATTTCAACCTTGTTATCCACCCATTGAATGAGGAACTGGTGCAAACTAGAAGGTACACATTGATTGTTATGAATCCAATCTCGCCCAAGGATCAAACTGTAGTTCCCTTGCACCTCTACAATGGAGAATTTGGTGGCTAATGTCTTGCTCCCAGCGGTAAGCATCATTGAGACAAGTCCCTTGACTAAAGTAGGTTTTCCTACTCCAATTCCATTGATCTTTCTCTTGGTTTTAACTAGTTCCTCATCAGATCCACCAAGCTTCTTATAAAGCGAATAAGGCATCAAATTCACACTCGGCCCCGTCCCACTAACATGTGATTGACTAAATTGTCATTGATATACCCTGTCACATGCAATGCTCTAAGGTGTTTCACTGGATCTGATGGCCTCTTGAAGATAGCATCCTGAGGTATGCAATCATCATGACCTTCAGAAGATTCTCTGACATGCACAAAAGCAAGATCATTAACAGTGGAAACTGAATCAACCAAAGTCTCATCGGTAGGCACTTCAATAAGTGTATCACTCATCAACCGAGTACGCTGAAGTTTACGCTTTTGTGTTCTTGACACACCGCAGGGCACCATGGTGGCTTGAAGTTTTTAGGAGTTGATGCTTTGCTCGAGCTTCACAATTGCTAGCATTAGTGCCCCTTAACATTCTCCCAATGCTTGATTGGTCCGGATTATCAACGATAATCGGTCCATCATTTTCTTTGGCGGAAGCACTGTAGAAACAGTTTTAACAACAACTCGCTCACTAATCTTCTCTTGGACCCGATTAGCAAGTTTGCATGTAACCGTTTAATCGGTCTTACTTTTGTTGAGGCTCGATTGTCTAGAGCTCAATCGGCCATGGGAAACGCAATGCTTTGCGTTTTAAAACACAACTAGCTTGCCTGATTTGAGAAATCGGTCTTGCTGATTTTTTCGCATAGCAATATTAGAATCGGTTTGGCCGACTTTTAAAGTCGACTTATTCACTATCTTCTCGCATAATATCATTACTAACCAATTTTTGCTTATCCCTGAAAGTTTGGGCTTGGCCCCCGAGCCTAGAAGACTTGATAGTAATCTTGAGACTCTCCCGGTTGCCATTGGTCTTCTCTAGCACCACTTCACGGTCCAAAATCTGCTTTCCCTTCTTAGACTCTCTTGGCTCGCCGATTATCACATTCTTTCCAATAGTAGAATCGGCTTGCTCCGGTCGGATCAAGATGGCCGGATTATTTATCTTCAAAGTTTTAGCCGTGGAAAGCACTTTATTGCATGGTGAAGGATTTGCATCTCCCGAAGTATAGTGCTAGCCTTTTCTAAATTGGTCTTATCGGTTTGAGGCGCCGAAGGGATCAATTTAGGCCGCTTCCTAAAAACAAGCTTGCCTCGTTGATCAATGAAACAATAGGACAAACTCATACCTAGGAGGTATAACGTTAGTCTTTTTAAACTGGTCTTATCGGTTTTGGGCGCCGAAGGGACCAATTTAGAATGTTTTCTAAAACAAGTTTGCCCTATCGATCAAAGAAACAATAGGACAAGCTCATACCGGAGGTATAATGTTAGTCTTCCCTAAACCGGTCTTATCGTTTCGGGCGCCCGAAGGGACCAATTTGGATCGATCTTTGGCCGATGACTTAATTGTAATCGGCCTTTTTTCATTGGTCTTGCCAAAATGTTTACGGAACAATTTTATCAAACAAGACCATGATGCAACAACATTCTCGTAAAGATGTAAACCATACAAAAGCGGCACCAAGAAGAGATAAAGGAAAATTCCGCACTTTCATATAGTCTTCTTTACTGCACTACATAACAACAAATACTCAAGATAACAAATAAACATGTTCCGAAGCAAGATAATCATCTTCACCGCTAATTTTTCAAACTTCGCATGCAGTCCAACCACTAGGTGACTTTAGGTAATCATAATGTAAAGTGTATGGCCTATGATAAGCGGACACTTTCCATTGAGAAGAGCCATATGGATTTCTAGCGTGGGCTAAATCCTCTTCGATTCGGCTAAAGCTACAAGTAGCATATGAAGCCGAATTACAAGTAATGGTCTTCTCGCACTTGGCTGAATTCTCATTGATTCGGCTAGAGTTAGTAGTAATATATGAAGCCGAATTATGAGAATTGCCACTAATGCACCTTGCTGAATTTTCATTGATTCGGCTAGAGTTAGTAGCAACACATGAAGCCGAATTATTAGAATTATTACTAGTGCACCTTGCTGAATTTTCATTAATTCGGCTAAAATTATATGAAACCGAATCATGAATTTTATTAGAATAAGGTGCTAAGTTTTGAGAGTAATTGGCTAAATTATCATCACACCAATTGTCTCATTCATCGGCTCCTCTTGTGGTGAAAACAAATAATGTGAGCTATTAACCGATGAACAAGAATCTACATGTTGCATGTTACTAAAGGAATCAAAATCATCAAACATCGGTTCTTGATCATGATATTCATCTAAAGCATTAACCGATGCAAAATATCTATTATCATCACAGCTAGTAACATCAACATTGCAATTTGTACCACTTGCAAAATAATTATAAAATTCATCATCTGAATCTGCAAGCTGTACCTCGAGATTATTGTAGTAGTAACGTGATGAATTACCTTGGTACTCCATGATTTAGAGCTGAAATTTCAATATTTGCTGAAGTCCAGAGATATACCACCGCTAGCTTTCTGGAGTAGCAAAAGAGGTGTAGCAGATTTCTTTTTCCTTACGTAGATGCAAAGACAATGAATCTGCCCTCCACGTGATGACTCCTGGAAGAATTTCTGTATGTATATATATATATATATATATATATATATATATATATATATATATATATATATATATATATATATATATATATATATATATATATATATATATATACATATACATATACATATATATATATACATATACATATACATATATATATACATATACATATACATATGCATATACATATACATATACATATGCATATATATATACATATATACATATGCATATGCATATACATATACACATATGCATATACATATACACACACATATATATATATATATATATATATATATATATATATATACGGAGCGACTAAAATGCACCCGGAGTGCAACCAACACGACGGTTGCACGAGACCCCCCATCGAACCAACATGGCGAACCGCCCAGCGCGCCCCGCACCGCGCGCCCCCGCCCCGCGTCCGTACGGCCCACGCGCCACCCCGCGCGCGCTCGTTCGTTTCGTGGGCCGCGCGCATCCAACCGGTGCGTGGGCCGAAAAATACGGCAGCCGAAAAAAAAAAAAAAAATCCTGGGTCCTTCCTGTTCCGGGCCCAGCCCCAAATTGCAACACAGGAAGCCTTGCAGTTGCAACACCGGTAGAGACACATTTGCAAAACAACTTTGTAAAACGACAACAACAAGTGACGCACAAAAAAATAAAGACAAAAAGCATCCGAGACAAAATAAAATGACGCACCCCTGAAAAAAAAAATCACATACACGCAACCCCGGCCCCTCCCCCGACCGCGTCTCGGCCGTCGGATAGGGCCCCCGCCGCCGCCGCCGCCTAGAACCCCGTTCGGATGGGGGCGCCGCCATCCTCGACGGCTGGCTCCGCGCTCCGAGATGGGAGCGCCACCGCCGTCCTTCCGCGACCACCGGCCCCAGGTCGTGCGCCCGCGGCCCTGCTCCACCGCCCCGCTCCGGCGCCGTCGCTCGTCCAGATGGGTGCGCCGCCCGCCGCCCCCTCGGAGCGGCGCTAAGCCCCGCCGGGGCCGCCTCGGGCCTCCGCGGTGATCCCAGAGGAGGCCGGAGCCCCTGCGGCGGGAGATCTCGCTGGACCACTCGCGGCGGCCGCGGAGGCGCTCGATGCGTTGGCTCGAGCACATCGGCGAGATCCTCGGGCGACGCCGGCCACAAGCCTTCCCCCGCCGCCGTCGTACCCCATGCTTCCCCCGCCGTCATCAACACCCGGGCTTCCTCTGGCGACAGCAGCTGCAAATCAAGCAACTACCCCGAGTTGGATGCGCAGATTTGATGATCCACTCCACCATAGCACCACAATTACGCCCGACAACTTTGACTGCGGAGGACATGGTCACACGATGCCCGATGCCCGGCTCTTCTATCCGGTAATTGCAACTAACCCTGCGTAAAAACATGATTGCAACATTATCCTGCTTGGTAACATGAATGAATGAGCTAGTGATTACGTGTCTTGTGTGCAACACATCTAAAAAGCCATGTGCAAGCAGTTGCAAACTAATTACAACTAATTGCAAGCATAGTTGCATAGCAGTTGCAACATGGATAACAGGCAGATTACAACACATAACAGCCGTTGCAGACATGGATTGCAACATTTAAAAAGTACTGATTTGCAACATGTAACATATCTGAATTGCAACAGTAAAAAAAGGTCCACCCTGAGAAAAAATTATGCAGTGATATGCTTCCCGTATGTGTTCTTATTTTCGGAACAAACAATACTACCCGTGTTCATCCCGAGAGTGCATCAAGTTTTCCCGAGATAAGAATGAAGCTTACACATTCTACAAAGACTATGCGAAGCTAGCTGGATTCATCGAGAACAGCGAGAACTAGCAAGATGACGAGCATTGGGTATGCAACGGGGAGGGAAACATGAAAGCAAAAACAAGGGAGAGGAAGCACAAACGAAAAAAGGGTCGAGAAGATGCGGCTGCAAGGCTTATGTGAAGGTTAAGAAGCATCCAAAGGAGGGCTACGGTACTTTGACCATGTGGAGGAAGCTCACAACCACAAGCTCGAGCCATCGCCGAGGATGACAAGATATATGCATGCCCACAAGAACATGGCTGAAGGGATTAGTGACTTGTTCAACATAATGACAAGCAATGGAGTCCCGCATCGACGCGCGAATGTAATGTCGCATCGTATGAAGGCCGCCACATGTGGGCGTTTACGAGAGAAGGACATACGGAACATGTACGTGCGTCTTTTTTTTCATTTTCACCGAATTGCAACATTCACGATCGATTTCCAACATGTAGAATACACGAATTGCAACATATAAAAAAAGGGTGCACGCCCCTTCTCCAACACGAGAAAACTAGCCGATATATGGTTTTATATGTTCGCGGGAAGGCGAGAGAAAGCTAGGGAGGACGAGAGAAGATGACCTTGGCAAGCTTCGAAGTTTTTCGAGAGAGTGCAAGGAGAGCAACGAGTACTTCTACGGGATGTCGATGTAGATCCCAAAACCGGTGTGATAAGGAACATCTTACGGAGTCATGCCGGCCCGGCGAGCCGAAAGTACAGCGATTTTGGAGACGTCATGACGTTCGACACAACACACAAAACCAACACCAAGAAGATGCCGCTGGCAATGTTTGTTGGATCAAACGACAACCTGAAGAACGTTGTGTTCGGACAAGCTCTCATTGGGGACGAATCAACTGAATCATTCAAGTGGCTGTTTGAAACGTTCAAAAGCTGCATGGGTGGAAAGGAGCCATTTGTTATGCGACGGTTGGCCTAAACCCCAAAAACCTTGTGTTCAAAAAGCTGCATGGCGCTGCGTTTTTTTGCACCCCGATCTTCCGTGGCCGATCCTTGTTTTCACCTGTTTTCTATGTTTTTAACGAGATGAAGACCCCGCGATGAGATCGCAATCGAGATGGTCTTTCTCAAGTCTAAGCACGAAACCGGCGGCACGTTGTAAGGCACTTTGGGAGTATGAGTTGGACAGGCTGTTTGAGGAGCACAAGGAGGAAAAGTTGAAAGAAAAGTTCGAATCATTGATAAACTACCCACTAGGCCCGACACAATTTGAGGTGAATGGCGAAACTAGTTGACAAGTTTGGGATTGGAGATCATCCAAAGAATTCAAGCACTTGTGGGAAAAGAGGACGAGGTGGATACCATGTTATTTCAAGGGGATGTATTGTGGACGCATGACATCAACGCAAAGCGATCGGAGAGCCAAAACGGGATCTTGAAAGAAGGTTATGTTGATGCGAACACAAGCATGCACATGTTTGCTAAGAGGATGCTGCATTCACTACAGCATGCGGACCACATGGACGCAGGGGAGACACATTATGCACGGTAAAAAACAAATTATGCACATTTTGCGGTGGTTATTGTTCCTCGGTTGCAACACACCCATGATACAAAAATGCAACACGAAACTAACAAAAAAATTGCTTTGGGAAAAAATGCGAAATTTGAGGTGACTCGTGCTTGCAAAGCGAAATCGAGCAATTTAGTGACGAGTGTACACAAGGGTCATGTACCGGGAGTACAAGAGGGAGTACAACAATAGCACCGCATTTGTCATACGCGCGATCCGGATCCAAACATGGCGAATTGGTATCGGTGAAGCATGAAGTAGGTGGTGGGGGCTTCTGGCTGGGCGCAACACGAATTTAAGGTGTATGCGAGATAAGGACAAAGGAGAATACGGATGTGAATGCAAACAATGGGAACACACGGTATGCCCCACCACCCCAAAAAATTTATCCCGAAAAAAAAAAGATCCCGGGAAAAGATATAATGTTCCAATTGCAACCACTGGGCACACAACAGTTGCAACACTGTCTCAAGGCTAATTGCTACAAACTCCTGACATGTTTTCTGATCTGTTCTGCAGGGCTGTTCTGCATGCACATTATAAGAGCCTTCACCCACCTGCAGGTCAGGACAATCCCAGAAGACTACATAAAGAAAAGATACTCTCGTACTGCAAGGGGGCAAGTTACATGGGATAGGCATGATGGCGTGAGAATTGGTGCAGAAGTAAGCAGAGAGCAAACGCGGATGACAAGCTTATTGCCAAAGTTGATGAAGCTAGGAAGGGCAGGAAGTAGATCAGATCGTGCCTGCAAAGAGACAAACAACCAGCTGGACAAAATAATCCCTGGGATTGAAATGTTTCCTATGGAGGATGAGCCACAAAATGCTGCGCCGGCAACAAATTCAGCGGCGAGAGAAGAGAACCCCGCTAATGGTGGAGGCACAAGTAATGGGCCACATGGCGTGGCCCATCGGAAGTGGGATCGGTGGCGATAGCGGAGCAACATAATAATGGTGATGGCACAAGTAATGGGTCATCAATGGCAAGATCGATGTGGCAAGAACGGCACCCCCGTGCGATAACACCACGTCTCCTCCGTCGCCGAAAGTGGGCCGTCGACAGCCGGATCGGTTGTGAAAAGGAAATGACATGGTAAAGGTGCCACTTGGATCGGAGCAAGCATCGATCGATGCACAATGGATTGTTGCTGATTGAACCACCAAAATCGCAAACAAAGGGCGGAAGCGAAGAAGAGGAAAAATGAAGTTCAGCCCCAACAAGAAGGTAACCCATTAAGCACATACAAGAAACCCAACTATGGGAACAGAATGTGCAGCTCCTGTGGCGTCAGCGGTACGCATTACACCACCACATGTCCTCTGAACCCCAATAGAAGCAAGGCGGCGGGAAGCGTCTCTTGCCAAAAAGTGGCAAACAAAATGATCGAATCCAAGGAAGAGAGGGCGGCCAAAGTTGGTCAAGGAACTGCAAGAAGAAAATGATGATGACGAAGATGCTTGAAGAGGAACTACAAGAAGAAACGATGATGATGATGGCGGAGAATCGAAACACAACCAAGCGACCCCGGGCGCGGGCAATTGCAAGACCAAGAGGGCGAGGAAGAGGGAGAGGAAGAGCAAGAGGGAGGAGGACAAAGCAACCGAGGGGGCCGGGAGGGCACCTCCGCATGTCGGCAACGAGTAGTAAAAAAAAAGTGCGGAACTTCAAAGAAAAACGCTTTTGTTTTGTCAGAAAACGTACGATCATACATTTTGTGTGTAAACTAAAAGACTCAAGTACTAAATAATTGTTTGCTTCGAATAACTACATCATTGTTTGCTACTCGGATAAATTGCTATTTATCATGTGTAAACACCGGTTACGCCCGTGAGAAAAAGACATGTGAACCTGGTGAGAGATCCTGTTTGCAAACCATTTGCAACATGTTGTTCCACGCGGTTGCAACTTAATTGAGTATGCGATTGCAACGCAACCGGGGGGGGGATAGTGCGGTGTAAAAGAATTGCTTGATACCTTAGTTTTATGGAAAAAAGATCATAGATAATCGAAAACACCACAGGGGAAAAAAGAAAAGATGGTTGCAAAAAAAAAAGTCTCAAGGTATATGAAATGGTTGACAAAACCACTACATGACAAATTGCATATCAGTATGTTCTCCATTTGCAACAAGTTCTCATTGGAACAAAAAGAGGGATTCTACGGCCCTAATCTCGATCGACACTACTTCCCCCTAATCTCGCCGATGCTACGGACCACTAATCTCGCCGACGCTACTTCCCCCTAATCTCGCCGACGCAACCAACCCTAATCTCGCCGACGCCACTAACCCTAATCTCGGTCGACGCTCTCGCCTCTCTAATCTCTTGCGACGCTAGTGACCCCAATCTCTCGTCAATGGTATGACTATGATAACCGAATTGTTCTATGAAAACTTGGGGACGAAATAATTTTTGGGGCCAAACTCAACCCTAATCTCGCCGACGCTATCGACCCTAATCTCTCGTCAATGGTATGACTATGATAAATGAATTGTTCTATGAAAACTTGGGGAAGCGAATAATTTTGGGGCCAAACTCAACCCTAATCTCGGTCGCTACTAACCCTAATCTCTCGTCAATGGTATGACAATGATAACTGAATTGTTCTATGAAAACTTGGGGACAACGAATACTTTTGGGGCCAAACTCAACCCTAATCTCGCCGACGCTATCGACCCTAACCTCGCCAATGGTATGACTAAGAAAACTGAATTGCTCTATGAAAACTTGGGGACAAATGAATATATTTGGGGGCAAAACTCAACCCTAATCTCAGTCCACGCTACTGACCCTAATCTCTGTCGACGCCGCTACTAACACCGCCTAAAAAACTATATAAAACAAAAATACACAAATTGCAACATTGTGCGCTCCGAGTTGCAACCACCGTTGAACACAAAAATTGCAACATGCTTCCGTGAAAAAAGACAAGCACCAAGAAACCCCCCAAAAACAAGCGAGAAAAGTGATGCCTGGTGTGGGGAGGGCGCGGATCAAAAAAAAAAAAATATAATCGCATATATGTAATAAAAAATGGGATATATAACGATGCCGTAACAAAAAAGGCCACGTAAAAAAAATGAGAACTGCTTAATTAACATGTAACTATATTATGTTTACGCGCCGCAAAAACGTTGGCACACATCTTTGAAGTACCAATTGCAACCAAGTATGTCGAACCGGTAACAACATAGGTACGAGCGGGTTGCAACACAAAACCTAAAAAACACCAACAGTATGCGAGCCGATGCAGCCTTTCACCCCCCACACAGTGACACGAGAAAAAGAAGACCACGAGATGTTCATAAAAACAACCTAAAAACAAGTATGACACATATACACAAGCATTGCTTGAGGGCATCTACTATAGGCGCGAGACATATCATCCATCTTCAATCGAACAGTGAATCCCAATCCATCTTCCTCCCCCCAATCCTATATACGTCAAGTGAGCCAGGAAGGAAAGCCTGATTGAGCGGATGAAACATCAGGTAATGCATGAGCTCTACCACGTATATCGCTCCCCTTTGTACCGCAAAAGAACACATGGGGGAAAAAAGATCATGTCTCTCACACAAAAAAAGGACGGGGGTAGCTAGTGAAAAGCAAAAGGTAAAATCGGGGGAAAAAACTCACTGGTTGATTTCAATCAGATTGGTGCCATCCTGCAATTCCATGTACTTCCAAAGGAAAAACATGCAGTCATTCGGTCCAGCTTGCTTCTTCACATCAGGAAAAACCTTTCTCCATTGACAAATGTTAGGGAACTTATTCTTGCTGACCGCCTGAAGTGCAGCATTTATGATGGGGATCTTCTCATAGATTTTGCCGTGCCGATCATTACGCTCACCCCTTGTCCACTTGTAGTCAATTGAGTCTAGTACATCAATCCTACCATGGACTTGATTGATGCAATAAACAAAGTAGTGTTTCCCATTGCAGACAGGGATGAAAATCTGCACAGATTGGGTTAAGTACAGTACATCAGTTTTACTGTCGGGCACATGGTTCATGTAAGCAAGAATTGCAAAAAAACACTGACGAATTGCAACTTCCAGGGCACACAAATTGCAACACCGTCGAAAGGCTAACCGAAAAAAAAGAAGCTACACATGATGAAAAAAAAACTAACCACTTTGCTTCACGATATCCGGATATTGCTCAACCTCGGCCGCAAGGTGCTCTCTTAGAACCTTGAATTGATAAGTCTCGGTTTTCCCATCTTCTTCATAGACACTTTTGGTGGCATCAACTTCAACACAACGGGGAATGGAAAAAAAACAACACAACAAATGTGTGGGTTAAAAAAAAAAGGCCGTGTAACATAAAATCCAGAGGTGTGTGTGGTTTTTTTTGCGGGGAGAAAATAGAGAGAGAGAAAAAAGAGATAGCTCACATAAAATCCAGAGGTGAGGAACAGCCAGAACCGTATGACTCATCCTTGTGCGCAATATCATCGAAACGGAGACAATGAGCCATGTAATCTAGCACACAAGAGTCGCCGTCTTTGTTGTCCGCGAAAGGTTGTGAGAAGTTCCTCGCCCGAGAAGAGTGCAAAAGAGGCTGAAATTAATCAATTCCATCTGTCACGGTGAACAAAAAGAAAAAAAGAACACAAGTGCATTGAAAAAATCGGAATCATATATTGGAAAAGGACAAATTGCAACATGATGAAATGACAAATTGCAAAAACGAAACGCGAGCACAATTACCTCCTTAGTTCCGGATCGACGCAATCTTGGTCCTCGAGCCGGGAGCCTTTACTAAAGGGACGGTCGCTCCGGGCCGTTCGATCTTTGAAAGGAGATAAGTACTTGGTTGGCTTCGAGTCATCCGCTCTCCCACTTTTTTGAGGATAAACTTTTTAAACTCATCAGCCGAGATTCACGTTCCTCTTGGGACAACCGGATGGGTGGGGTCAAGCCGTTAATATCATCTTCCGAATCGTGGAAAAGCGGGAATAGCTCCGTCTGAGCCGGACCCACCCTGTGAGAGCGCAAGGCTGTTCAAATTTGTCCACTCAGCTAAAGCTTCCGCTTTCTGTGCATTAAGCCACGCCTCATGTGCATCACGTTCCGCTTGCTCCTCTTTACTAATGCGCAAAGCGGAACGCTTGTTCTGTTAGGTTCAACTTGAGCGGGTGCCTTCCGAGCAAGAGCCGCTTTAGAGGGTGCCTTTGTAGCGACCTCCTTTCCTTCAACACCTTTATTCTCCCCCGGCAACACGCCGCATGGCGGAATATATAAAAAAATATAAGGAAACAAAGCGAGTAAAAAAAAAAAAAAAAGCATTGCGGTTGGATGCACCCCATGGGAAAAAAAGACACATGAAAAAATGTTTGAGTGTTTTGAGTAATAGAATTACATACAGCAGACGCGTCCTTTTGATCGTCTCATGCTCGAGCTTGAACTTGTGGTTGCCTAGAATCATCTCGGATGTTGCTTGGTTACGTTAAACACGGTGCAACCGGTGAGACACTCCGGGCCAACGAAGTAATACATGAACTACAAACATGCGTAAAAAAGCCTCCCCCATGAAAAAAAGAGGATATAAAAGGTTATAGTCATAACACACGGCCGGCCGGGCTCATCCGGTTGCCATGGAAGTTTGTGGCGAGCGGCTTTATCCTCCATAATCTTAATTTTATCAGCCCTACTCCTCCCAAATATCTTTTCAATCACTTTTACTCTCCCTCCGCCACGACCGCCCGGAGACTAGAGGAGGAAAAAAAAGAATAAATGAAATAATCAACAATGAGTATCAACTTAAAAAAAAGAAACCCATGAAAAAAAGGAGGATCATTAAAAAAAGTCAAAAAAACATCTTACAAGAAGACCCTTCTTTGGCCCAGTTGGTAGCACGGCGTGCCGTGGAGGCAACACCAACCTCCGCCGCCTTTGTCCCAAAAACAAAAAATAATTACAGATTGCAACATTTCGAGACATGCCAATTGCATGACAAAAATGATGCATGAATTGCAAACGCAGTAAAAAGAGGGTAAGGAATGCAAACCTTAGTAGTGCGTTGTGTCTCGCTTGAGGTCTTCAATGGATCCTTCGCGCCATCGGATGCCCCCTTATCCGTGTCTCGTCTTCAACATTTACGGGCTGTGCTTCCCTCAATGGATCTCCAATTCCCTGTGCCGTGTTTCTGTAAAATTGCAGCAACATGTGGTGGTGGGCCGCCGGAATGGATGCCTCCTTGGCCCGTGTCTCATCACCGATATTGAGAGACCGCCGTGCATGGATGCATCTCCGACCGCGGTTATTCTCTCGAAAAAAAAAGAACAAATTGCAACCAAGAGCTCATGAATTGCAACCGGGAGAGTTATGCGGTTGCAAAAAAGGCCGAGGAATTAACGTAAACAAAAGAGAAAGAAGCATGAGAATAAAAACCTCATGGGCAAAGTGGATCCACAAGACCTATGTTTCTAGGCGGTCGATTAGGAAGTCCAATCCAAGTGCAGGCTACGTAATGGAGGAGGTGCTGGACAAGTAGATGAAAAATAAAACATTTCATAATGGAATACAAAAAAAGATGAAAATATGACAACAAAATAAAAAAAAGCAAAGATCAAAAAAGGAAAAAACGAAAAATTACTTGATATCCCCTTCTCCTTGTCGTCCACAAAGCCGGGGCTTTGTTGGCGAAGATTGAGCATTGAAATCGATGCCCGGGCATCGAAATTCGGCGCTATCGCCACCAAGTTGGGTGGGACTCGCATTTGAAGCGGGAGGGCGGGGGTTCCGAATCTCGATCTTCTCCATCGCATCTTGCTCATTTGCATCTCCATGCCGTCATGAACACGTGACGCATCCGTCGCATTTTATGAAAAAAATAAATGAAAAAAAGAACGTAAGGGTAACTTGAGACACTAAACTTGCAATGCATGCACTGATTGCAACACAGAATAGCTTGTAATTGCTACATGTGGTTCAGAATAATACAAACACAAAATACCTGGTGGTTCTCTCCATCCCAACAAAAGAATTCCGGGGTTCGCTCCAGCATTCCCACCGTCTCCAGCATCTTCTGAACCGGTTCCACCGCGGTTCCGTCGACCTTCGTCTCGAAAAATAATCTTCAACTAAAACTTCCTCCGAGCAAATCCTCTTGTCTTTTTGCTCCCCAAAAAAAAAAAGCACACCCGAAAAAAAAACCCCAAACCCACCAAAAAAAGGAAAAAAGGGGATGAAAAAAAAGAGAGAGAGAGAGGCAAATGGAGTTTTAGGCAAACCAATGACCAATTGCAACACAAAAGATACGGTCTAAATGGAACACAAAAAGGATTACAGCAAAACACACCATACCAGGGGCGTGGGCTGCGTGGTGCAAAGTGTCCCATATTTAAATACCAATCATCGTCGTCCATGTAGTCTCCCGTGCTTTCTCCTTAAGATACAAATGCATAACAAAAAAAATGGGAGTAAAAAAACACAAAAAGAAATCCCTAGTGTGAGAAAAAAGGGATGGATGAAATAAAAATACACGGGTCGTGGATCGCCTCCATCGAAAAATCCACCATAAGCTTCTTCTTGATGCACATTACCATCATGTCTTGCTTCATCGGCTTGAGCTTCATCGTCAATAGGGGGGTTCTTTTTGCTTCAACATGGAAAAAAAAAAAAACAAAACGAGAGGGAAAAATCACCCCAATTGCAACCCGGTGAGGCACTCCCATTTGCAACATGAGTAATGCATGAGCTACAAAAAAAAGTAAAATCAAAATATAAGAAAACCTGATGATGGTTGGGGGGTTGGGATGTTCCCTGCAGAGGTTTCTCCTGCATTTCCATCATCTCCTGATGAATCATCGCTTGAAGCACCTTCTTGATCAGATTGGTCATTGGTCTCGCCGCAATCATCAGCATCTTCATCCCCATCTGTAGAACACACCGATCCTTGGATCAGATTGGTGGTTGGAAAACTACTGTATTTTGGGAACACACAATTTGCAACATGTGTGGGTAAGAAGTTGCAACACATCGGTCAGTAATTACAAAAAATATAACACGGAGAAGTGCAGGACACACTAACAACTGGTGACACAAATTGCAACACATCTAAGCGGTAATTGCAACACATCTAACGGTGGTAATTGCAAAAAACAATAAACTATGGCAAAAAAAAAGTCCAAACACAATGCTAGATCTCGGGAGGGCGCGGGGGACAAACCCGGTGCTTTTGCACCTTTGCTCCCCTTATTGTTCTTCCTCCTACGCTCATTACGAGCTTCCTTTCCGACACGAGCATCATGCATCGCCTTGGTCATGGCGGTGAAGCACTCATGGTGGCTTTTTGCCCATTAGGTCGTTCGCCATTGCGGCAAACTTTGAAGCCTCCACCATGTACTCTGCGCCTTGGGCGTACTCTCATCAAATGCCTTCAATACCTTAAGCGCCTCGGACTTCCTACTTCTACCAAAAACACCCGGAATGCTATCGGAGAAAGCGGAATGCAAGCTAGGATACTGGTATAGTACGGAGGTCAGACCGCATCGATGCTCGCCCAACAAACCCTTGGACTATGTCGGCGGCGAGCGGAAGTGCCGCACCATCGAAGCCGGATGAGAAGCGCGCGGGGGCGGGAGCGCTGGGCGGGGGCAAGGGGGGTGCGGCGACGGCAAGGCGGGGAGAAACACGGGGGTTGTAACAAGTATCGTAGATACTTCTCAACCGCAATTTGTAGAAGCAAACAAAAAAAACATATAAATGATCGGAAAAAACATATAAATAACATGAAAATGATGAGAATGGAAAATGGAAAAAACATAAGCTCACCTTGAGGTGACCAAACCCAGGTGTAAGCATCAACGAGCGTCTCCCTGCGATCCGGCTTTGAAATTGAATCAATTTTTTTAGTGTCCAAGTACACCACACCAAGGCGTGAACGCATCGATATTGAGACCATGCCGCAAGCTATCCACATATAGCATCCGCATGTGGGGGTGTGTGTGGGGAAAAAGATATAGTCACAAAGGTAAAAAGGATATAGTCACGCATTGCAACATGGTATCAACCCCGGTTGCAAGAACGGAGAGGTAACCAAGTTGCAAAAAAGACAAAAAAAACCCGGAAAAAGGGGAGGGGGACAACTCACCATCGGGAAAATGCCGCATCCGGCGATAGGTGCTTTGTCACCCTTCAATGCATAATCCAACTTGTACGGACGTGCCGCATTGCGCAAGTTGTCCACAAGCGCTTTGCACCCGGTTGATATTGCCGATATTCTCCATGTCATCGGTATACATCACATCCTCAAGCCTGAATTTAGTGTCGGTGTTGGAGAATAGCAGAAATGGAAAACGGCCATGAAAAAGCACCTTACGGCCAAATCCCCCGTCTTCTTGCCCTTAATTAGCTCCGTGATATGAGTGATCGTAATGCTCTTCTTGCCGGACAAACTTGTCAGTATCGGCACCTCCCGCGCAAAGACGAGCCTCATCATCGAGACATGGAAGGCGGGTCGCCGCCATGCTTTGGGATCTGGAAAATGCACCAAACAGCGTGCTCGTTTACTTGGATCTCTTTGCCCCCACCAACCTTTAGCTTCATAGTCTGCGGATCCAACATCAACATAAGCCATATCGGCAATTTCTGTCGAGGCAATGTGGTTTGAATTCCAACGAGACCACCAAAGCCCTTTGCCACGACTCATGCAATGATATCCTCGATAAGAGCTTGAATGAGTGTTTTAATCCGCCTAGGCGAACAACGGATTGAATTGGGCAACTGCGGGGTCTCTTCGACCAACTACAACACGATCATCTTCATCGAAACCATCATCGCCGTCCTTTGCCCCTGAACATCATCATCAATGTTGGGATCGCATGTTGGGCATGTTGTTCGGCATCCTCTCCCTCATGCTCTTCTCTTTTGCTTCACTACGAACATCGGGTTGGCGGCGTGGTGAGGGCAGCCTTAATCTTTTCTTCCTCTCATTCCTGGTATATACTTTTAGCTGCTGCTCATGCGCTGCTTGGGCGAACGGCGGGGCACCCGGCGCACGAGCACCGCCTCATTCCCATCACTTGTCCATTGTAGCAAGCGCATAAAAAAGAGGAAGCAGCAACAATGTAGTCGGAACGTAACACTAGTTTGAAAAATGCACAAAAAAAATAATAATAGAAACAATAGACAGACAAATTGCAACTTGGGAATCTACCAGTTGCAACTCATATAATAGGCTATTTGCAACTTGAGAATCTACCAGTTGCAACATGATCTCCATAATTACAGCATAATCAACCCCATTTTGCAACAACGGTGTCATGCGGTCGCAACATGCATTGAAGCAAAAATGCAAAAACAAAAATGTTAACCTGGACAAATATTGTAGTTTCTACTAGAAATAATAGCATGTATCCACAAAAAATGTTGACTCGGTTGCAACAAAACAACCTGCCAGGTTGCGAACAGTTCACACCAAAAATCATCGGCGCAATTTTCATCAAAAATCTCATCATCTAAAAGCATAGTCTCTGATAATGGTGCCAAATTCACATGCCA